>CM045455.1:7623374-7817163 GCA_024666655.1 Dascyllus trimaculatus | reverse complement strand
TCTCTTACTCAGTCTGAACTGTGGGTGTGCTGGTGATTCTTCTGTTTTAATATCGTCTGTGTGTGTCTATGTGTGTGTGTACATTGTGTTTTCCCTCATTGCGCTTAACAAATGCCATTACACATCACTTTAGGATCAAAGCAGTGACAAACGTGTCTCCATCCTTAGACTCTGTTAATCTGCAGAGACTCACGGAGCAGCAAGTTTGACCTCAAACATGAGGTGATGCAAAATCATGTAACACCCTGTGGCAAAGATTTATTTATTTTTTCTATGAAGAAGCAACAATACCCTCACTGGGTTAAAACCTCATACATGTAAACCTGCAGTTCATCATAAATCATAAGTAGTGTCATTTTGATTTGTTTTTTAAATTCTAGACTGTATTTAAAACCAGTTTTGCAACAATCCCAGGATTTAAAAGAATAAATTAACCACAACTGGTGTAAAATTTTCAGAATTAAACAGTAAGGAATTACATTTAAGAGAAATAAAAACTTAATGGTGGCTTTAATAAACCATCACAATCACAAACCCACTTTTTCAGCTCAACTTTTAACAAAGAGTTGTTACAACCATAAACCTGTGACATGAGGATCATAAATAGCCAAAAATACATACTTAAGTAATTCTTTTCCACGGATGATGCACTGGTATATTTATAAAGCCTGTAAATACATCAAACCACTGAATTAAAGAATAAATCATATTTCTGATGAAGATAATTGTTATTAGTGCTAATAATGAGTCAGCATAATGAACCACATTCGGTGTCTTTATTATACACTTTGGTATTTCTTATGCTGACTATTTGCCTGATGAAGATGCTCACCAACACGATTTGTTCCCGTGGGATTTGTCCAATGTTTAACAGTACGTAAACTTGGATTGGCACCAAGGGCTCGGTGGTCTGCAGCGTCGCCTCACAGCTAGGAGATCCCCGGTTCGCGTCCCGGTTAGGACGCCTGGGATCTTTCTGTGTGGAGTTTGCATGTTCTCCTTGTGCAGTGTGGGTTTTCACCGGGTACTCCAGCTTCCTCCCACAGTCCAAAAACATGCTGAGGTTAACTGATTATTCTAAATTGTCTGTAGGTGTGAATGAGAGTGTGCTTGGTTGTCTGTCTCTATATGTAGCCCTGTGATAGACTGGTGACCTGTCCAGGGTGTCTCCTGCCTTCACCCGAGTCAGCTGGGATAGACTCCAGGCCCCTCAATGACCCTACAGAGGATTAAGCGGTGTAGAGATAATGGATGGATGGATGGATAATTGTTATTAGCAAAAGGAAAATTAAGAAAACATGGTGACATTTTATATAAATTTTCTTGTTAATCTTTCAAGAAGATAAGACTGACATTTTAGCTGAAGAGTCTGATGGTCCTGATCACAATAGCCAATATCTCTAAATCACCAGCCTTAACCCAGAAACAGCCATTAAACAGATCCATAAAGCATTTTTAAGCAAAGCTTAAAGAGTTGAAAGTGGACTTTTAAAAATAATCAGTGCATAGGCTAGCACAATGTGAACATGTTCCTATAATGACAATTCTAACATATTAATGTCTAGTTGGTGCATTTTTTTAACCGTCCTAGTTTTGGCATGCAAACATTTGGGAATTAGGACAAAACACAAAGTCCTGCTTATTGGAATATCAGCTAGTTTAGCAGGCTCTTAGTGATAAACCAAAACACAATGAAAACACCAACAGATGACGGAGTTGAATGAATGTCTACACTAAATTTCGTTTTATTTTTCAATTTCATCATTTTATTTCAAAAACCTGGTGTGTTGATCTCATGTTGGAACCATAGACTGCATGTAAAAGATGGACCTAGCAGCTGTGATGTGACTCATTGGCTTATGGACTGTCATTTTGAAGCCTTGAGATTGAAAATTGGCCGTCACCACGTTGGTGTTTTGAAATTGGACATAACAAATGAGGGCTGGATGTAAACAGAGAACCAGAGGACACTATAAACGGTGATATGGTAGCAACCTGTCAGTCATAAGGCAGCCCCGCCCTACAACACACTCTAATTTATCATCTTTTTTACTCCAAATGGGAGCAAAATTTACAAAATGAACATCACATTATATTTAAACAGCCTTGGAACTAGTGACTGAGACCATGAAGCTATTAGGAAAATGTTTACTGAGGTAACAAATTAGTTGAGAAGTAGGTTAATTTTCTCATAGACTTCTATACAGTCTCCCTTCTTTTTGAACCAGAAGAGTCGCCCCCTGCTGGATTTGAGAAAGAATGCAGTTTTAAGTTTTACTTTTCAAACCCAAAGGCTACATCTGTCTTTTATGTACAATCTGTAGGTGGCACTAGAGGAAAATGCTAAAGATTACTTACCTTAGTTGGGTTTATCATCTGGTAATCATGAACGCATAAGATTCTTAGCCCAGGCTGTGTGTGATCCTTCCAAGCCCGTCCAACTTGTTCTGCGGGGGGAAGGTGGCGTCACCAGCCTACACCCTGTGCCAGAAGAGAGGGAATCTAGATCATGAGCTGCTTCTCAAAAGCCCTGGGTGAGGGGCGCTACCGCTGGCGTCATGACCAAGTGTTGAAGACAATAGCGAACACCATCTGCAGTGAAATCGTCCACTGCAAGCGACTCGAGCCAGGGAGAAGGAGCCATAAGCCGCAGCCAGGACCACCTACTCTGGCCTGCTAGCAACCGCCAGGACTGGGAGCTGGAAGCCGACTTGGGGAAACAACTGAAGTTCCCAGGAAATGTCGCCGCAACACCACTTAGGCCAGATGTGGTCCTCATCTCAGCAACCTCCAGGCAGGTTGTTCTCTTGGAGCTCACTGTCCCCTGGAAGGACTGCACTGAGGAATCCAATGAGAGCAAGAGGACCAAGTATGCTGAGCTGGTGGAGGAGTGCCGACGTAATGGGTGGCGAGCAAGGTGCGACCCATTGAAGTGGAATGCAGAGGGTTCGCAGGCCATGAAAGAGGCCACCGAGGCAGAAGAAGTCGCCTCAAGGTGGCTGTGGATCAAGAGAGGAGATCCGTGGGTAGGGCAGCACCACCTGGACACAAGCTGGAGATTGATCACCCCTGGCTGGGTCGCATGGTCGACAGCGTATGATGTTTGAAAGACCCGAAACACTTGACGACTCCAGGTGACATCACTGACGATGTGCCCAGGTTGCATCATAGTTGATGTATGTTACAAGAACATTTGTTCAAAATTTCACGGTGATTGATTTGATGCATGTTGATAAATTGACGGACCAATGTTGCCACCCTTAGAGCCACAATGGCAGCGTGTAAAACAGACCATGTGAGGTCCTTAAAAAGCCTGGCTCTGTTTCCAGTGAGAAATTGGTGCATTTGTTGGACCAAGTTCAGCCGTGGATTAATACACATTTGGAACTCTAGTGAGTATTTATGGCAGCATTGCTCATTCTTCCATCTTTATTAGCTTTTGTACAACAACAACAACAACAACAGAGCTCTGAGATACAGAGCTATAATGGACACACAAACAGTATTAGTTAGGAGGATCGATTCATTGTTGGGTTGGGTTTGGCTTCATTAACTCATTTTGCAATTCAAAGAAATTCCATATATCGCCCTAATAGTCTTCCTAATAGTGTCAGTTGTTGATAGTTGTACATACTGTATACAACTACTCACAATCCACCACACACTTTCCCAGAAACTCCATCCCCCTCCTCCGTGAAACACAATCTTTACCATTCTACCTACAGTAATAAGCTTATCTGCCCACTCCTTCATGTCTACTTCCTGCTCACTGCTATTGACGTTCTCCTGTATTTATGTATTTAAAACACAAGCAAATCTATTCCTCTATTGCCAATACAATAAAAAACGACAATAAACAGTTTATTTTATGTGTTAACAAGTTCATTTATTCTGATTTCCATATGTTTGTGGAACAAACTAATAAACGTGTTAATTTTCCTTGGGTGTTTCCAAGAAACCATGTATTTCTATCTTATTAAATTTAATCCCCACTCTGCTTTTTAAATGTACAAACCTTCATAAATACTTATAAAACTGACAACATGCAGTAAGTGTACAGAGGCTTCAGAGAGCTGTAATCCTGAAGAAGACACACATGAACGAAATCTTTTTACCTCCCCTCCCACTACACACAATGCACAGCTAAATCCACTGTATAGCCTTCCTGTGAGTTATACATAGAGAGATATATTTACACACAATGCGCTGGCTTCTTCCACTGAACAAGACAAAACAAAAAAAAAAAATTAAGTGGGAGGCAAAAAAATAAATGTGGCCAAGTCAATCTTCATGCATCTGGGCTGATCCACGAGGAAGCACAGATGGATAACGTACACAGACGCATGGTTTCAAGTCGTCTTTGTTGCTTTGTGTCCACTGTGGATGGATTCACTCATCCAGAGGATTATGGTATTTGTTTTGTTTTTTTTTTCTCCCTCAGGACTGCAGGGACCTCGAGTACAAGAACAAAAGACAAATATGGTGAGATCAGTGCCATCATCCCACGTCTAAATAATCAGCAGTGACTCTCCAACTGCTCGGCCTCATGTCCCTGCGCTCCACGCAAACCGGCACGGAGGAGGATGCTGTTGTTGTTTGTTTTTTTTGCTGCCTTTTTTTGACTGAATCAGCATAAACACGCTGATGGAGTGGATGAGGGGAATCCTTCAGCTTGCTTTACGTAAGTGGTCCTGTTAGGGGTGATTTCACACATTCGCTCTGTACGATACACAGTGAGCCGCTGCTGCTGCTGCTGCTGGCTGCAGGCCATGCAGATTTACTAAGATTACAAGTCATCAGCAGAGCAACAAGAACATCTACAAACAGGCTCTGACACATTTTGCACTGCTTTAGTCAGAAGCTGTCAGGGCACTGCAAAAACTCAACATCTTACCAAGTTTATTCGTCTTATTTTTAGTCAAAATGTCTCAACCCACTTGATTTTAGATAAATTCACTTTACAAGCAACATTTCAGCAACATGCAGGGACGTGTTTTAAGACAACGCATCTTAAATATCTTGTTAAGTCAAACAATCTTGAAATTATCTTGTTCCGAGTTGCATTTTACAAGAAACAAGGTTCATTTCATACGTTTTTCAAGCTGAGGTGCTGTTTGTATGAGATAAATAATCTTGATTTAAGAAATGAACTTCACTTGATTCAATTAAATGCGTTTTATTGGAAAATCACCAATTCATATCAGAAAACAGCTGCATGTGTAAAATGTGTAAATAAATAATAATTAAATCACCTCCTTTTGGGCGTAGCTGGCTTCACCTAAAACACAACACCTTCAAATGCTGTCAAACACAACTAAATATTAGGATTTCTAGACAACTGTGAGAAGACATTATATCTCAAAATCCTTCAATTTATCTGTGTAATCTTATTTCAAGTACAAGATGGTCTTAAATCTAGAGAAGAGCCACGATAATACAGCTAAAAATAAGTTGAATACATCTCAAATTAAGAAGTTGACGTTAAAGTTATTAAAGCAAAAATCTATTTAATTCTGTAGCATGTCTGGTTTATTCTAAGACACCTCAGCTTGACAATGCTGCTAAAATGTAGCTTAACATAAGTTTCCCCTGCTAATTTTAAGACCTCAATATTCTAAATATCATGTCTTATTTCAAGAAATCTTACCAAGCGAATATTCACTTGTTCTATTGGCAGATTTTTTTCACTTATTTCAAGGTAAAAGTGCCTGAAATAATTTTTTTCTTGTTTTGGGAGGCGCATTTTTTCAGTGGGCTGTTGTTTTGGGGGTTTTTTTGCATTTCTAGGCACTTCACTGTGTTGGCACTGAAATACATGCTCACAAGACATGTACAGAGTATAACAGCAGTGACTTCACGCTGGTGCAATGTCACTTAAATGTCATATGATTCAAAAGTGGATCGCCTTTCAATAGTTAAGTTGAACAGTAGAGTAATTTTTCTTATGAACAATTGATAACAAATACTGAAGGCCTCAGAGTAGAAGCACAGTGCAACAAATGTAAAAACACCTGCGATCACAAGTTAGAAAAGCTGTGATTACTGATTTTAAATTATCCTAATGGCAGGAACACGGTTATTAAAAGAAGCTGTGGACACCAGAACTTTCTCAGTTTTGCACCTCTGGGCTGCGTCTATCTGTACATCTACATCATGACTCCACATGAAAAGAGCCGCCAGACGAACTGCAAAATCTGATCGTGATTCTTCACACAGATACGAAAGGCTACAGGAACATCAGCGACCGGCAGACTAAAATAACTCCACAGACAGGCGGGTGTCTCAGACTTGGGACGGGGGTTATCAGTGGAAATCAGACTTTCTTTGACAGCTCAGACTCTGTAAAGGACGGGGCATAATGTCAGCCTCTATAGACAGCGTCCAAGAAAAACACCTTTGTTCGCTCTTCAGGACAAAACTCCAAGATGAAACTTAGCTAAAATGCACAAAAAGAAGCCTGATGAATGTGCACATTGAGACCAAGATGGATTTGTTTGGCTCAGATGGGGTCCAGCATGTTTGGAGTTAACGTGTGAATGCATAGTCCCGACAGTGAAGCACGGAGGTGGGAGTGCGATGATATGAGGCTGCATGAGTGGAATAGTTGTTGACAGATGACATTTATAGATGTCAATATGAAGGCCTTTGATAGGTTGAAATACTGTCTGCCAAGATGTGTCACAGTGTGAAGAAGTTTGGCAAACAAGTATGTGAATCCAGTAGAAAGTTAGAGCAAGACAACAGCTCTAGCATTTGGAAAAGCAGATTGTCTCTTCAGAAATTTGTACAAGACTGGTGTCCTCCATGCTGAGGATTGAATCTGTCACCAAAAAGAAAGAGAACTTCTGTTGTAGACAGTGCAGACAGTATATGCCCTGCTCAGAGACCAGCTAAACAACGACACAGCTTTAGGATTTTGAGCAGAAGGCTTCTTTATTGGACAAAAGCTGTACAGTTGTATGCAAACATTTGGGCAGTGTCAGGTTAAAATGAGCCTTTCTTCAAGTTTAATGTTACTTTTTATTTCTGGAACTTAAAAATAGAAAAAACCTATCAAACCATAACTGCAACATGTGCAAAAGTCAGAGGTTTAGTATCCAGCTCTTCTTGATTTATAACTTCACTCAGTCTTCCTTGGAGATCCTTTCTGACGTATTCAAACTGCATGTTTAGATTGACCCATAGATGCTCAGTTTAGGGGACCATGAGGATTGCTCCAAAAGCGTCTCCTGAAGTTGTTCAAAGTGGAGTTTGAGGTCTGCTTTGGCTCATTGTTGCAAATCGTCCGCAACCTCTGGATGAAGAACGTTTGCATCCAGACGGCTGATATTTAATAGAATCTATTCTTCCCTCTGTCTGCGAAGTGTTTCCCGAGTTTCTGGCTGCCACACAACCTCAAAGCAGAATGTTCCCACCCCCGTACAGCAGCAGGCGAAGTGAGCTCTCTTTCTTCCAAACATACTTTTGGTGATTGAGGCCAAACAGTCTGTCAGCAGCACCTGCTTCCAAAACAAGTCTGTCGTTTTCCAGATGTTGCTTTGCAGGTGTCTGTTGTTGACTTTTGTGTTGATTTCACAGGTAAGGTTTTCCTCTTAAACCTTGTTTGTGCACCATCACCCCTAAGTAAGTTAAACCCTCCTGAAACTTCTCTGCAGTCGGATGTTAGTTTTTACATTCCCTTTCTGCAGCTTTATCGAAACGTTTTCTCTCTTTTTCATATCTCATTTTGATCTCCTCTGCCATTTTGTTTGTAAAATGGTAAATGGTAAATGGTCTGCACTTATATAGCGCTTTTCTCTACCTTAGTCATGTCCAAAGTGCTTTACAATGTGTTTCTCATTCACCCATTCTCACACCAATGGCGACAGAGCTGCCATGCAAGGCGCTAATCTACCATTGGGAGCAACTTGGGGTCCAGTGTCTTGCCCAAGGACACTTCGGCATGCGGAGGGGCCGGGGATTGAACCGCCAACCTTGCAATCAGTGGACAACCGGCTTTACCACCTGAGCCACAGATGGTAGAAATTGCAGGTCGGAAGAATTTTGTTATCTTTTAATGGCCTTCCCCTGCTTTTGGACGTCAATTAGCTTCATTTCAGAGCCACAAAGTCTGAAGAGTCAGAGATGTTATGAAGCTAGTTTCAGAGCTGTCATCAGCCAGCAGTTAATAAAGACAATTCTTGACCTGCCTTCAGTCACTTAAAGCCGGATAAGTCGGTGAATTCTGTCTGAGGTCACCCCAAATTTGGCACATGCATAATTACTGTTTTGTTTTTCCCTACTGTTCTTCATTCATTCTCACCCCATGGATGGCCATCATAGATGCTCCACAGCTCTCGATCTTTCGTTATGGCTGTTTTTTTTAAGTTGATATAGTAGTAAGTAATAGAGCATTAACATGTCTTGGCTCTGTTTTTTTGCTGCAGGGGTTTCATTTTCTTCTTCTCACTTGTAAATAAGGACAGTACATCATTTGTCCAAACATTTGCACACAACTGTATGTTTATATCAGGTTATTTTACCTTTTTCTGGTGAACTGATAAACTTATTTTATGGCCTGGAAAATGTACTTCTACTTGTTATGTCACACAAACCCTTGGACTGTTAGAGAAATGTATCATGACATAGCTGATGTAAACTTTCACACAGCGTTCTCCTCCCTCTTTAACAGTGTTACAGTTTTTAAAATCCTTTACTTCATCTTGACAGTAATATAAGCTGGTGTCATTTACTACATATGTGAGTGTTGCCAGTCAACCACATTTACCCAGTGATAATGAAATAAGGCAAAAAAGGATCATCAGATGTTGAGCAGAAGTTAGTTTGAACTAACGGTGGCAGCAAAACAAACCTGCGACAACACCTGACACTAAAGCAGGAAAGGAAGAAATCTTCCCGTTCTCATCTGAGTCCCAAACATCAGCTAAAAAACAGGTAAACTCTTTCCACTGTCACCTCGATGACGAGCCAGGGCACTGTGGAGGAAAATCCCAGAAGACATGGCTCCCATTTACACTTTTGTGGCATTTTGGAAACAGTCTTGTTGCTGCTGCTGGTTTTCTTTGCGGTATTCACAACATGTAGAGGGATTAGAACTTTACTTGTGGGTGCTTTCTTTTGTTAGACTTGGATTAGGAGTTCTGGGTTTAGGGTACAGCCTACAACAGCTAAAATCATTCCTAATTCAAATTTGGCTGCTGTCCCCTTCAAAATACCCACTGTGGGCAACGATGCTCCCAGTGCTCCTGCCACATTTGGAGCACTCCCTCTCCTTTAGGACGTTACATTGGAAATACAATCTGACTCTTGGGGACAAATTCGTACAATGCACAACCTCCTGAAAGTAACATGCTCTTGGTCATGCTGCTGACCTGTGCACCTTCTTCAGTCTTGGAGACTATGAGCTCTTCCATTGCAAAGACAACTGCTTGCTCTCTGGGTTGCAGCTGCAAATCTAACTCTCGTCATCAGTGAAGCTCTTTTGATGTGAAGATTATTACAGCTTGAACCAGAATTTGATGTCTGGTTTTTGCGCAAGTTTGAGGTTTGTGGTGAACTCGCTAATGTGCACCTCAAGTTGTCAGAACGGGGTTTCCAGAGAGCGTTTAAAATATGGCAGTAGCACCGGAAGCAGTGTGTCGCTGTACAAGAAGACTACTTCAACGGTGATAGTGATTAAACTTTATTTTTACCTTCGTCAAGGAGGTTGTGTTTTTGAGGCGTTGGTTGGTTTGTTTGTTTGTTTGTCTGTGTTCAAAGTAACTTAAAAAGTTATGGATGGATTTGGACGAAATTTTCAGGAAATGAGTGAAATGGGACAAGGAAGAAATGATGAAATTTAAAAGATTATTTAACACTGGGAGTGTTAGAAAGCCCTGCAGTGCCGCCTTGTGGTAGGAAAGGGAATTGCACATATATGGTGGGTGTCGGCCGCTCGTGCTCAACCACAGCAGCACTACGGTGTGAGAGCGATTACCGGACAATTAACTTTTTTTAAGGATACTTTATTATTGGGAGTGTGTCTTGGGGGGACTCAAGCTGCTTGGCTGAGGTCTGTGCTCTCTGAGTGCTTTTCTAGTTTTATAGATGTGGTCACAGAAACTTTGGCCTGTACCTTATACGGCCTTTGTCACTGTGGAAATGCATATAGTTTCAATAAAGAAAACTAGACTTGATTGTTTTCATGATATCTCCCAGTCCCACGACAAAGTTTAGACAGCTCAATAATGTAGGACTAAATCAAAAAGTTTAAATCCTTCCATATTGGTCCCTGGGGCTAAGTATCTTAAAAGAAGCTCTGTAGTCTAATATGTGTTCAGGTTGTTTGTGAAAACACATTACAAGAGGAGAAAGGGCATCTGCTATATTTCTGCAAACTCTCAGAACCCCACTAATTAGTGATTGGACCGGGAGCTGAATAAGTAATGTGGGGAGTGTGAAGAAACCAAAATCAAACACACCACAAAGCCTTGGCCAAGCAAAACCCCGATCGATTAATCAATACAGGTCAACAGGGTGATCCACAGCCACAAACGCGCTGTTTCTCGTTCTTGTAGTCTTTCAAAGAGTGACGCATCATTTTCACTCAGATTTCAACTTTAAAAGTATAAACGTCAGTCAAGAGGAACCAGCGACTTCTCTTTTGGTCTCAATATCTGGAGCTGAAGTCGAATTCTGACTCCTCTCCCATTTCTTCAAGATCCTCTTCGTCATCCCCCACACCTGAAGACACAAACACAGAAACATGTCTCTGAGAAGGACGCCAGAAGTGACTCTGATACATTCATTCAGGACTTACTTCTTTAGAAGAGGTCAGTACTGATTAAACTGCTGTGATCAGTGATCTACAAGTAATAATTAAAGCCCCCTACTACTATTTTATCATTAATCTTGAATTTTTAAGAACACTTTGCCTTTCTCTTTGACAGAAGCCGTGGAGATGAGGGGAGAGGAGGGGAGTGACACACAGTAAAGATCCGGCTGGCTGGGGACTCACTGCTGACGGCATTTGCGTCCATGTGGTTTGAGCCCAAACCACTCAGCTGTCAGGTCGCCCTTTTAAATCTTTAAAGTGAGTTTGTTCCACAGGAAGCTCGTATTTCATTCTCTTAAAGTTTATCAGCTCAGTGTGAAATTTGTGTGAAAACAGAGGAAGTCTACTTTCTTTTTAACATTTGATGAAGACATATTAATGTCAACATACACCAACCAGCCTCAGCTTTGAACTGAACAACACTTATTGTCTTGTTACGATAGCATCTATCGAGAGGTGGGATATATTAGACAGCAAGCGAACGGTCAATTCTTGAAGTTGATGCGTTGAATGCAGGAAAAATGGTGCAAGGACCAGATTGCAAGCATCACAGCATCTCTAAAACTACAGATCTTGTGGGGTGTTCGAGGTGCGCAGTGGTTAGTACCAAGCATCAACTCATGCTCAACGCCCTCTTGTCATAACTCCTAACCAACGTAGCTTGGTCTGGGCCGGATGACCCCAGAGGAGAGAGCACACCGTTGGGACACCAATGCCTGCCTCTACTGTGGAATGCTGGTACAAGTCCAGCCACCTGTCCAACCTCTCCAGCAAAAGACCAGGCTCATCAGTAACAGTGGGAGTACTGGTGAGTCAAAGTGGCCTTCGTCTTCAGTTTCCTGCCTCCCTCTGCTGGTACAACCAAATCCAAGCACTCAATGCCATCATTGAGTCCGAAACAGAGGAAAGCTTTATGGATCGCAACCTGGCCACCCAGCTGGAAATACAAGTTGAGACTTTGGTCTTCATTGGAGGCTCAGGTAGTCAACATCTACCCCAGGTTAGAGTGAGAACTGCCCCTGTTACCCTCCTAATTTCTGGCAATCACCAAGAGACCCTCTCATTTCATCTCATTATGTCTCCTTTCTCCCCCCGATCTAAGGTTTCCTTGGTTAAATAACATAACTCCCACACAAATCACAAACGGTCTTTGGGCAAAATCTGGACCTCAGCGTGCCACGCTAAATGCCTCCTCTCAGCTCTTATCCCAGTCACATCAGTTTCCCAGCCTCCTGCAAGCCTTCTGATCTGTCAGATGTTCCGGTGGTTCACATCCTCACCCCAGTCTCCAGCAAACATGACGGTTTGTCTCCTCACCGCCCTCGGACTGCTCAGTAGACCTTCTGCATGGGTCCTACTTTCTAGCAGCCACCTATACAGCCTTATCAAACCTGAACACACAGTCATGGAAAACTACATCTGGGACTCACTGGTGGCAGCGATAACCCGTCCATCCTCCTCTCTGGTGGGTGCTGTTTTTTTTTTTGGAGGGAAAAATTTGTAAAAAGGTTGTAAATCTTATCTTTTCTTATCTAATCTTAGAAAGGGTTGGTCCTTAAGGCCCTATATAGACATTAAATGACATCACTATCAACAATAATATCCACTGACCCTAACCCACACTGGAGCAAAAGCAGAATCTGTTCTGCTTTATCCCCACTTCACAGCATCACCATCTTCTCTAAACTGGATCTGAGTAACACAATCTAGTGAGAATCAAGGAGGAGATGAGTGGAAGACCCATTGGTCACTTGGAGTATTTGATGAAGCCCTTCAGTTTGATGAAAGTCCTGCAGTTCCAATACCTAATTAATGATGGGCTCCACGACACGATAAATCATTTTGTCTTAGATGAAATCCTGATCTTCTCTCGAACCCCTGAGGAAGACTCCTCAAGAACAAGCTCTACGTCAAAGCAGAGAAATGTGAGTTCCATGTCTTCACTGGATCCCGCCAAAGTCACTGCTGTCCAAGACTGGCTGCAGCCTAAGAACTGGAGACAACTCCACTGGTTCTTGGGTATCGCAAACCTCTACCTTTGATTCATCAAGAACTACAGCAAAATCACTTCACTCTTGACAGCCCTGACTTCGGCCTCTGTCCAACCACAAATTCTCAGTTGGATATTGAGGTCTTGGCTCTGACTCGGCCACTTGTTTAACCTTGTTGTCTTTAAACTATTTCTGTGTAATCTGCCTGTATGTTTCAAGTCATTGTCTTGCTGAAAACAAATCTTCTCCTTAATCACAGTTCTCTTGCAGACTGTATGAGGTTGTCCTTCTGGATTTCCTTATACTTTGCTGCCATCATTTTACCCCCTGTCTTTATCATGATGCTGCCACCACCGTGCCTAACAGTGGGCATGGTACGTTTGTGATCATGTGCACTGTTTGGTGTCTGCCAGATGTAGCGTCTATTCTAATGACCACAAAGTTACTTTTGGTCTCATCAGACTGAAGAACCTTCTTTCATTTGACTTGAATCAACATGTCTTCTGGTGAAATCTAGTCAAGATTGACAACAAGCTTTTTTTTAACAGCCCCATGGCTTCACTGGGTCCCGCCAAGGTCACTGCTGTCCAAGACTGACTGCAGCCTAAGAACTGGAGACAACTCCACTGGTTCTTGGGTATCGCAAACCTCTACCTTTGATTCATCAAGAACTACAGCAAAATCGCTTCACCCTTGACAGCCCTGACTCCTGCCTCTGCCTCAACTAACTTAGTGGTTGAGAATTTGCCACCAGTTGAACAGCTCTAAAATGTCTTGTGAACAGCTGGCTACACTGAACTGTTTTAATAATAGAAATGCGATCTTAAACTTTTTCTTTGAGTCAGGAAAAGAAGCCATTTGCATGAAGTGTAACATATTTTTGTGAAGTGTACGTGGTAGTATGTTATAAGCCATCTGTTACTCATCAAAACGCTGCTTTTAAATGCTAAATAGGAGAAAACAGTGTTACCCACTGATCTGAATGATTGGGACATTTCAGTTTGCTGCCTCACATTGTGTCAGCTACCCTGCAACAGATGTACTGTGTTATTTTTGTGTTGGACATACTGGAGCAGAAATCGATGTTCCTCAGCATGTCAGCCAGGTCGTCGGTATCAACAATGAGGTGGCTCATTCTCTCGTAACCCAGGTCTGGACGCTCGATGTTCGAGGCCCTCGTCGTCGCTGCCATCCTGTCAACACACACACACAAATTTCAAAGTAAGGCTCGTTTAAAAAGCATCGTAGGATTTCATTGAAGGAACAGTAATGTGAAATAAAGACAAAAGATGCTTTGCTACTGGGGCTGCAGTGAAAGTGAAGGTTAGGGTTAAGGTTAGGTTTGTTGCCATAAACCTTGATTTAAAATAAGCTCAGAGTCCGACAGTTTGCTGCAAATATAAACTAAGTTCACTTTCTTATTGGAATTTATTGGAATGAGCTGCATGCTAAAAAGGCTGAATTTAAATAACTATTAAATTTAATTTGCACATATTCAGTTATGAGTGAAAACAAAAACATTCAGTCACGTAAATGCAAATGCTGCTTCATGAAATTGTACGGCATGTAAATTCAGAAGAAAACACACGTCTTAATAATATAATAATTCATAGCATAGAACAACCTGCTGTTTCTGCCATAGAAGATTTACACACTGATGTCTGTTAAAGTGTAGTTGATGTTTGGATGACAGGACACATTAAAAACATAACACATACTCGGTCTTACTCGACTCATTTTAGCTTAATTGCTTCCAATCTCCAACCAGTGTAGGATCAGTAAAGTCAGCGGTAAATATTTAATCAGGTAAACTTCTAGCTCAAAGCTTATCGACACTCATTTTAAATAAAAGGCCAGTATTGACTTTATCTATCAGCAAACCCAACACACTCTGATCTCCAGTCAGTCCCATGTGTCCGGTTGGTGACATCAGGGTCTGGAACAGATTTGTTTGGTTTCTCGATCGCATGGCAACAGTTGGATCATCTGTTGCATAATTAATACGAAATGACCAACTGTCTGACAGAGATCTGATGACTGTTATAGGTCAGGACAGTGACACATCTTCACTGTAGTTTACCTAATTCAGTCAGGACTAAGTAGTGCATTTGTTAAGGACTGCTGTCAGCAACGGAATAAACCATATTTGGTGCATTTGTGAGTATTTGCAGCGTGTTCAAATTAAAATGAAACGTACTAGTTTAATAAAGCAGTGTTATGATGGATACTGTAATGTGTAAGAAGCTTTTTAACGTTACAACTGGAGCTAATTTCATCTACTTCATATATGTTTCAGTAGTTTCAATTATTGTCTAACATAGTGCTATGTTTTATATACCTATGTTGCCTGTAATTGGGCAATGTAGGTATATGCATTGGGCGGCTGTGGCTCAGGTGGTAGAGCGGGTTGTCCGCTGATTGTGAGGTTGGCGGTTCGATTCCCGGCCCCTCCACGTGCCGAAGTGTCCTTGAGCAAGACCCTGAACCCCAAGTTGCTACCAGTGGCAGGCAGGCACCTTACATTGAAGCTCAGTCACCAATGGTGTGTGAATGGGTGAATGCGAAACACATAGTGAAGCGCTTTGAGCAGAAAAAGGCGCTACATAAGTGCAGACCCTTTACCGTAAAAAGCATTCACCCCCTTTGGAAGTTTTCACCTTTTATTGATTTTCTCACTGAACCATTTAATTTGGCTTTTCTGACAAGAACGTGCAAAACAAAACTCTTTCATGTCAGAGGGAAAACAGATTTCTTCAACGTAATGTCAAATAATTAAAAAATATAAAGTGGAAAATAAGCAGTTGCGCAAGAATTAACCCCCTTCAAGTTTGCATTCAGTAGATGCACCTTTTGGCTGCCCCATTCTTGTCTGCAAAACTGCATTGGAGTAAAGTTCTGTCAGGTTACACAGGGATCGTGAGTAAACAGCCATTTACAAGTCCATCCGCGAATTCTCAGTCGGGTTGAGGTCTTGGCTCTGACTCGGCCACTTGTTAAACCTGGTGTCTGGCTGTATGTCTCAAGTCATTGTCTTGCTGAAAACAAATCTTCTCCCTAATCACAGTTCTCTTGCAGACGGCATCAGGTTGTCCTTGTGGATTTCCTTATACTTTGCTGTGATCATTTTACCCTCTACCTTTATCATGATGATGCCACCACCATGCTTAACAGTGGGGATGGTAAATCTGTGATCATGTGCACTGTTTGGTTTCTGCCAGATGTAGCATTTATCTATTATAATGACCAAAAAGCTACTTCTGGTCTCATCAGACTGAAGAACCTTCTTTCATTTGACTTGAGTCAACATGTCTTCTGGTGAAGTCATATAAGACGAGTCATAGCTGTCTTGGTGGCCTCCCTCACAAGCCTCTCCCTTGCATAGTCGGCCATGTGCTATACTCCTTCCATGTCTTCAAGATTTAACTCTACTAGGAGACATTTCTGACTTGAAAAATGATCCTATATCATCCTCTTCCTTATGCATTTTAATGACCTTTTCATGGAGTTGCTTGGAGTTCTTTTGTCTTCATTGTGTCATTATACTGACTCACCACTGACTGGACCTCCCAGATACACGTGTCTTTATACTACAATCACTGAGAAACATTAACTGCATCCAGATCATCTGCATTTCACTAATTGTGTGACTTCTAGCACCAACTGGCTGCACTTACGTCACTTTAAAAGGGGTGAACGCTTCTGCAATCACTTATTTTACATTTTATATTTTTAATTAATTGACTAATTATGTCACTTATCAAATGTTCAAGTAAAGTACCTCAGAATCAGAGCTTCACCACACAACACTTACTTTTCCAGTATGACTTTGGCGCTCTGTGAGTGAGAGAGGAGACGACAGAAAGAAAAGAGCAAAGAGAGACAAAGTTAATCACATTGTGCTTCAGTCATCTGTGTCAACAACATCTGTCGGAAGTATTTGTCAGACACATCGGCGTGTAAAATAAAAACAGGGTTTTAAAACATACTGCCAGCTGCCAGAATGGCCTCGTGGTGTTTACTACCCGCTTCCACTGAATATCTTCTTTAACACCTGTTTTGGCAGAGGATGTGCTTGAACATAAAACAGCGACACCTGAGGCTCCGACTTTCGCTGCTACACACACAAACAAACACAACAAACACACACTTTTTCTCAGTGACGCAGACGTGTTGCATCAGCAGTAAAGATGCTGAATTTAGTGACAACCTTTGCGTCTCTTAAGACACACGAGAGACTGAACTGAGGTCACAAAGTCCAGCTGTCTGCTCTCCACTTTCTCCAGGTTATAGTCAGCCTCAAAGGGCATTATTAAACTTTATTCATATGCATAATACCAAAGTTAAATTTGGCATTCATGAAACCACATTTACCTTGAGCTTTATCATTTTAATAAACTGTTTTCACGTGTAAAAACATGCGTGTTCTGTCCACATTGAAACACTTGAAAGTAAAAATTGCTAAGTCTCTTCTTTGCTTTAATTTCAGGTGGCAGGAACTGAAACAGACGGCTGGCTGATGAAACCAACATGTCACCGTTTGAATGTTTTCTGACGACCTGTGTTGTATCAATGTTTAAAACAGGTATTTGTTTATGATACAACATACACCGATCAGTCCCAAAATCATGACCACTGACAGGTGAAGTGAATAACATTGATCATATTGGTACTATGTGCTGTTCTGATGGAAAACCTTGGATTTTAACATCCATGTTGATGAGACTTAGACACCCAAATAAACATTGTCCCACAACAAACACACTCCCTCATGCTAATGGAAATCCCAAATATCACTGGACTACCCCTGCAGGAAAATGCACCCCACCACATGGAAACAACATCAAACAATCAGGAACATGTTGAGGAACATGACAATGGACCAACATGTTGATTTGACCTCCAAACTTCCTACACCCCATTCTGATCAAGCATCAACAGGATGCAGTGGAACAAGTTGGATTGACAGAGGCCCCACTGCACAAGCCAGAGTACCCAAAGGATCCAGTGCCAACGTCCTGGTTCCAGACCCCATAGGACACCCTGAGAGGTCCTCTGGTCCATGTCCAATGGCTCAGAGCATTTTTGACCACATAAGGGAGACCAACACAATATTAGGCAGGTGGTCATAGTGTTATGCCTGATTGGTGTATATCAGAAATGCATTTAAAATGTTAGTTTGGGGCTGCAGCCAAGCGAACCTGTCATTTTTATCATCACATCTTCAGTATACCATCCAATCATGTCAACAACTTATTTCTCACAACAGACATCACTTATTAACATTTAACAAGTCCTCACATGACAGCAGAGGTCCTCCTTCATGTAATCAACCTCCTGTACAGGCGTCTAGTGAATTTTAATTAGAAAACAGTAAAAAACAGGTGAAACTGTTGTTTTGACTGATGAGGAGTCCAAAACCTTAAAAGCAGCAAATCTCAATGTTTGAAGTTGGAAACAGATAAATTATCAAACTGTTATCATTTAGATCCCTGCTTGTCAAGCTGAGTTCTTTACTAGTGGTTTCAGCAGGAAGAACACATCATCAGATGTCTGGCAGAGACAGCATGACAATTATATAAGCATGTGATCGACAAAAACAGATTTATGAGCATAACTACAATTCGATTGGTTATGTGTAACACTCCCCACCACAGTATTAATTTTTTTTGTTGCTGAAACAAAATGTGGGGCCCAAACAACGTATGCGGGTACATTTCAGGGGGAGCTTGAAGGTGCTTTGTGAATAATTATGAGAAGATTTCAGATTTGTCGAAGTAATCAAACCTAACTCCTGCAGAGCGAGTGTGGTGTTTTGTTTTCATTGTGAGCATTAGAGTAGGTTAGGGTACACAAAGAAGTAAACTGCAACAAAACAGTAGTTGACTTCATTGATTCTGTCTGACTGTCCCTCTGCTCAGGCTGAAGATGGGAGTTTGAGTCTTGTTATCTAATGTCATTCACTTTTATCTTTGTATCCCTCTATATAGTGTGTGCTATTAAAATGAGATTAAAATGAGTTATGCCAAGTGTAAAGCTCATTGTAGGATTCCGATTCATGCATTGCAAAAAGGAGTATAAAATCAATAGTTTTTAATTGGATGTTATTTACCATCATGCATTGTGCAGATATGAGAAGGGTAAATTTGAATGACCTGAGTTAAGTTTAAAAAACTGATACTAATACTGTACATGCAGACCTCTACCTAAAAAATTGTAGTGTGTGGCTAATTGTAAATCATTTTCTAACGCTTGGCCATACCACCCTGTGGATGCCCGATCCCATTAGATCTTGGAAGCTAAGCGAGGTTGGGCCTAGTCAGTACCTGGGTGGGAGGCCGTGAGGGAAACCAGGAAGCCTGGGTGGATGCAGTGTGAGAGTGAGTGGTTGGTGGTGGTCTTAGGGGTCAATGGCGCAGACTGGCAGCCTCGCCTCCGTCAGTCTACCCTATTGAGTATGGAGTGAATGAATAATGCAATGTAAAGCGTCTCTGAGTGTTTAGAAAAGTGCTTTATAAAACAAATGCATTATTATTATTCTTTATTACTTGTCCAGCCTTTTAGCTAATAGGTGCAACATTATTAGCACTTCTTACTTATTTGTGTTTGCTGGATAGTTATATGTATCTCCAATAGTCTGCAGACCGTGTGTCTGCATGCGTCTATGAGAATGTGATTAGTGGATCGATACAGTCCACTCAAGGGCCTGACCTGCTCTTTATTGTCTCTGCACATGTTTGAATAAATCATGAGAGTGTGAGAGGCGACACTGTCTAAGCCTTAAGGTACACAGGACCAGAGACCCTGCTGTCCTCAGGGAGGGTTTGTGGACGTAAAGAACCCTCCTGCTAAGCTCACTGTTCCAGCTTCCCTCCTCATAAAGCTCTAGATCATTAATGGGCCCTGGACCACTGAGCCTGGATCATCGTGTCCAATGAGGCCTGGAGCTGAAATATTGATGGGTGGGATTTAAATGAAAGTGAAGGAGCTTGTTAAGTGTGAGATAAGTCTGTTTAAATAAATAACAAGAGCGGCGATTAAAGAAAACACGCCTCCACTTGTGTTTAAACTGTTTCGTCTAGTGGATTTAACAGTAATGAACGTGCAGTACATAATGCAGCAGACTTTACTGAGAATAGAGTTATTAAAAGTGGGAACCCTGAAGAGGTGCATGGAAGGATGAATTGAATTATAAGTTAAAACAGTAATTATGATTTAATAAAAACAGAAAAAGTTTGCGTTAAAGTTGAGGGTCTCCCGTAACTGTGGTAAATGAGAGCGATTAAAAAAATCAGGCAACAAAACAGAGGAAACGTCCAAACCATTCTAAAAGCATTGACAAATGGTTGATATAACTCTGGGCCCTGAACATTTTCAGAAGTAAAGCCATCGCGTGTGGCTGCCATTTTATTTTCCGCCAAATTAAGCATTCTTAACCAACTATGACAACACAGAAATTGTGATGTCCGCCTACTTGTGTTTTGATGGTCAGGGATTACAGCTGTACCATATCCAACATAAACACTCAGGTCAATAGTTAATGGTGAACTCAGAGATGTTGTGAGGAGGAAATCCCAGCATCTGAGAACATGACTGTAACAGCTTCACTGTCACTGTTTCTGTCTAATCCTGTACTTCAGTGGTTCTCAACTGGTCCAGCCTCAGGACCCACTATGTCTCTATTAATAACGCTCGCGACCCTACTTTTTGAAGTTCACTGTTCCTGTTAACAAATCATGGTTTTTTTGGGTGTAGTCTTAACACATTCTGATGCAGCTTGGGAAAAAAATTGGCTTATTATTTGCTCATTTTGGTATATTTGGACACCTTGTCAAGTTTTGGGGCGTATTTTGGCCCATTTTGACAGATTTGGAGCACATTTTGGTTCATTTTTGGCACGTTTTAGCATAAATTTCTCCAATAAGCTGGTAGAACCAACTCTGGAGATTATATTGGGCAACGACTGGTGTCACCACCACTAAATATCCTGCTATTGAAAGCAAACTGTGCCATAAGAAACACATCCTTTAAAATAAAAGACTTATTATCACTACTTTTTGGGGGGGCATGCTTCTGCGACCCTCTAAAAATGGCTTTGCGGCCCACTTTTGGGTCCCGACCCACCAGTTGAGAACCACTGCTGTACTTCACTCTGCAGCATCACACTGATCAGATGCGTGGTTTCACCCACCTGTATGAACAAGGACATGTGTGGCTCCTCCATGGACTGTATGGCCGACTCCACCAGAGTGACGGCAGCCTCCAGGTGATCGCTGTGCCGGCGAATGAGGGACCTCATGTGTTTGAGCTTGTCGTCCTGCTCTTTGGTAATGAGGCCCACCAGCTCCTGCTTCCGCTCCTCCAGGATGGACACCAAGCTGTCAAAGTGGTTGGCCAGGTGTTCTCTCTGCCGCTGACCGTTGTCCTGAGGTGAGAAGGAAAGTTCTTGTTTTCAGCAAAGGTCTTTCAAACACTTTTTACAATACAAACTGTCTCATGACGGCCTGCTCAGCCTGCTTCTTATTGTAACACAGGTCTGCTTTAGCCTGAGTGAGCACAGTACACCTCTGTATGGTAGGGAAATATGAATATAACAATAATAGTGGGTGGCAGATGTGCTTTTTGTTGACAAAAGGTAAAAGTGCATCAGTGTTTTTGCTTGATGTTCTTATTTGTGTGATCTATTAAACTTCTGAGACATTGTTTCCTGAGTTTGTCCTTAAGGCATTGCCTCTCCCCAGACCTGATACAGTTTTATTGCAGGATTCTTACAGCGGATCTGTGTCAGTACCAACACCAGCAGTGTTTGCAGGTAGTGAAATGGCTACTGGTGTGACGCATTTACGGCTTTGGTGGTAGCATACTATTACATCTGCTATCAGATGAAACACAGAAGAGACACAACATGACATGGTTCTGAATGATGAAACAAAATTCTCAAAATCTTCGATGAAATGATCTTGACTCGTCAGATGATATGAGACATATTGTATACATTTTGCATGACACATTAGTAAAGGTTCTGCCATCATTTTGTAGAATTTGAACCAGAGTTTGTAGATAAAAGATAGACGTTGCCTCAAGGTCTGAAAAATGCAGTCAAAATAGAAGTGCCCTAAACCTGCATTCTTTCTAACAGCCAGCAGGGGGCGACTCCTCTGTTTGCAAACAGAAATCAGATTGTACAGAAGTATATGAGAAGACTGCCCTGCTTCTAACTTGATCTATTACCTCAGTAATGACTTTCCTGTAGGTGTTTATGGTCCCTGTCACTAGTTTCAAGACTTTTTGAATACAGCATGATGTTTATTTATGAATTAAGGTTCCATTTAGGGTGAAATAGAGGATAAAGCAGAGGATTTTTTAGGGTAGAGAAGCCTTAGGATTGACAGGTCACTACTATATCACCATGCATAGTTCCTCAGGTTCTCAGACAGATCCACCGTTCACTCCTCACATTCAGTTCTAAAAGACAAAGTAGGACCAACCAAAGACCAACAATAGGCGACATCATTGTGGCTACATCCATCTTTTATTCACAGTCTCTTATTTGGACATGAATAAAAGGGCCTAACATTTGCACAGAGTCGAACCTCACGTAAACTTCAACTTTCTCAGGTCTGTTCATTAATATTGCAGATAATAACAGCTGGACTGGTGTGGATACCACTTTGAGCCAGTATAGGGTAAAGATTGCATCCAGTACAGGTTAAATGAACCAAGTGTTGCCATGTTTGTGATTTGTGACAAGCTTACCTGCTACCTAGTGCTGCATTACTGCACATTTCAAGTTTTACCTGGGAGGAGGCTCTGCCTTACAGGCTGAAATCAGGGAGCAAAAGTCTCAGAGGAAACACCACAGAGCAGCTAAAAGACTGCATTTTTAGGTAAGTACACTTACTGTGCACTAACTATGCATTCAGTCGAAAGTTTAAGACCACTCTGATTTGCCTGATTATATTATCTTTTCCATTGTATCAGAAATGTCTAATTAAAAAAGGTGTGTAATTAACAAAATGTAGACAATTTGATTATAGGAGCAACAAAAAACGACATGTCTGAGTGAAGTTATAATTTTACAGTTTGCATAGCTCTGATACTTTCCTCTCATCTTCACTGTTTCTATAGTTACTGCCTTCGACTGACGGATAAACAAAATCAGTAGAACAAGAAAAAGCAGCTTTGCCATTTTGCTGTATGGTGACATGATGTTTGCTCATAGCCATGTGTTGGAGCCTGTAAAATGTTTGGATTTACCCATCAAATCTCACCTTTTCTGTAAGAAAGGAAGCAAAAATCATCGTTTTGTACATGTGTGTGTGTCTAACCTCCACAGTGCGGCAGATTTCTTCCATCTGAGAGATGACTGCCTGGATGTGGTCGTTACTGGCGACCAGCATGGCGATGCCGTCGCTCAGCTCCGTCTGCAAACATTCAGAGTGTCACTGATGTTAATCAATGATAACAACAACCTTCCTCTGGAGCAAAATAACAGTTTAAATTTGACTAAATGCTGTCTTTATTTTGGACTGTATCAATAAAAGAACCAGCAACTCATCCTAACCTCATACCTAAGCCTAAAGGACGTCAGCTGTTTCTCTGTGTTCTGTTAAACTATTTTTTGACGTTTTATGGAGAAAAGAATCATCAGAATAATCAGTGATTCAAACACTTTAACAAATCATGACAGCAAACAAGTCAGCAGCATCCTCACAGACAATAACTAAATAGTTCTAAAGGTTTTTTTCTTATTAAAAAGACAAATATAGAGGACGGTGCTGTTGGAGGAGTTCACCGAGTTCCTTCTATCCTGCCACCACAAAGCACAACAACATGAGTCACCAGCATGCATCTGTTTAGAGTATGTTATGACATCACGCACATTTTTAGAGTCTGCTACAGCTACTCTACCGCTGAAGTGTCATTTAGCGAGTTGCCGGCGTAACAAACATTCTCACTTCTGCGCAGGCCAAGCGAAAACTTTTGTTTTTCTGATTGCATAAAGACGGAGAGTCAACAACTTTCCTGAGCCCTCATCTGAATTTCAGATGAGTGACTCAGAGAAAGAGTGAGAGATGGAGAGGCCGGCGCTGAAATGTCAACAAAGCCAACTGCTCAATAACACGTCGGACACTGCTGCTGCTGCCATCTGCATGACAAAACTGCTGCACTTTGTCTTCGTGTGACTTTGTGTGTCCAAAAAACGGAACTTGTACGTTGATTCTGCAGAGAGAACAAGGTCACTGATCTTTAGATGAACAAACAGCAACATACATGTGTCCTTTCAGTGGTTACATATTTATATTTACAAAGTGCATTTACTACCTCTGTGTTTGCAAAGAGATAGAAAAAAACAGGACGGGATGGAGACACATAGGAGGAAGTTTGAAAAATAGCAACGTGAGAAAGAAGGGTGGAGGATAGAGGTCATCATCCCCTTATCAGAGGGCTCCCATCCACACTGTTCTGTGAACTTGGAGGTCATTTGACGTTTGAAACGAGCTTCAGCTTTAGCAGCACAGCTCTCTACAACTTTGTAAAAAAAAAGTAATTGAATATAGAGGGGACTGAAGACAAGCAGCGAGTAAAGTGAAAGGATGTAAGTGGCTTTATTGGACTGAAATCAAGGGATGTGGATAAAGTGACTCAGTGAAAAGGGTGAGTGATATTTATCAAAGTAAAGACGCATGAAGTCGTATCAAAGTGAATTTAAATTTAACTCCTTCAGACACTTTCTCTCTTCCTTAAAGTTGTCGCCGTAACAGAGTCTAACTTTCACAGCATTCTGTCATTCAGACGGAGATCTTCTTTTGGGTTAATGTTCCTCACAGCCTCAGTCACACATGTCAACGCCCGTGACTGAGAGCGTGGACAGAACACTGAGTGATGTGTAATGATGCATTAATAAGCAAAACACTCAATCTAAACCAATGGTCTTATCAAACGGTGCAAATCATTTATCAAGGATTTCCTGAACTGAAAATTATGTCTATGTCTAATGCCAATCTAAATGCTACCTGACTAACATCCATCCATTATCTATACACAGCTTAATCCTCTGTAGGATCGCGGGGGGGCTGGAGACTATCCCAGCTGACTCGGGCGAAGGTTGGGGACACCCTGGACAGGTCACCAGTCTATCACAGGGCTACACATAGAGACAGACAACCAAGCACACTCTCATTCACACCTACAGACAATTTAGAATAATCAATTAACCTCAGCATGTTTTTGGACTGTGGGAGGAAGCTGGAGTACCTGGTGAAAACCCACGCTGCACAGGAAGAACATGCAAACTCCACACAGAAGGATCCCAGGCGTCCTAACCGGGACGTGAACCAGGGATCTTCTAGCTGTGAGGTGACGCTGCTAACCACCGAGCCACTGTGCAGCCCTACCTGACTAACAGTAAGATAAAAATATCCAGACAGCTGATGGAGGTCACGACTCAGCATGAAAACAGCTGAAAAACTGTGACTCTGCGTGACAGCTCACCTGTCTGAGGTGAAGACAAGTGCAGAGAGTTATTTAGTATCCATGTAAAAGATAATTATAAGTAATTAATGAAGTTGCTGCTGTTGCTTCATGTACATAAATGTGTTTGACTCTCTTTTTTCGGAGATGCTCATATGGATCCTGCTGACTAAACTTGGGCTCCTGTTAATGTTTTGTCAAAACTCAGATTACGTGTATTAATGAGGCTCATTAATCTGATCTAAACTTCTTCTTATTTGTTTTAATGGATGTAAAACTGTGGAGCAAAGTGAGTGAGAACGGTGTTTCGTGACCTCGGCACAGAACTGTGTCTTGCTCTTTGTGATGTTTTCACATTTGTGTGGTTTCGCTTCTCAAAAATCGAAGCACGTTGTTTGTGGCCGCCTCTCTGTTAATGTGACGGCATGTAGATCAGACTTAAATGAATGTGACATAGAAATGAAGAGAAGCAGAGCAACATGAATGGAAAGGAGTGAAGTAATTCGGAGTAAACAGGAAATCTGTGCTCCAGAATATGGACTACAGAATTAATCAGAGTGTAGTAGAGTCAAGTGGAGTGGGGTGCATGAACGGAGTCTGAAGTGGAATGAAATGAAGTGAACTTAAAAGGCATAATATAGATTGAAACTGTACTAGAGCGAGGCAAACTGAAGTGGAGTAGAGCGCTGTGAAGTGCTTTGAATAAGACCCTTGTTGTAACCGATTAAAGCTGATAACTTACTGGCCGTCCTTTACCTTCTGTCTCATGTAGACGCTGCTGAGCGGAGCCACGTCACAGTCCCTGTGTTGTCCGAACACTTTGCACATGGAGCAGGTCGGCGTCTGGCAGGACAGGCAGTAGATGTTGATCTTCTCCTCATCGTGTTCTTCACACATCAGCTGCTGCTGCTGCTCTGGCTTCATGTTTACAACCCTGCGAGAGACACAACGTCAAAATGATAGGATGATTTTAGAACTGGAGAGTCTAAGATTTAGATTAATATGATTTAGATCCTTAAAAATCTTAATTAAGGACTTAATGGTTCCTAGAAATGACAAATAGGTCCTTCATTCCATCTTCAAACTGTCTTAAAAATGCTACAGATGAGATTTAAGTTTAATTCTCTTGCATTTTTTAAACTCTGTATAGAGTAGGAGGAGGACCTGGCTGCAGACAAGATGACGATACGGTGGTTTTCGGTGGTTTTCATGACACATTATAAGAAGGATAATGTCAGAAAGCAGCGTCGTAGGTTGGCTGCAGCCATTATTGGAGGAAAAGAAGATAAACGACAAACAAGGAGAAAGATGCACCAAGTATTGTTCAGAGAGGTTGAGCAAAAACTAACAGCATTATGATCCTCGAAGCATGGAAGAAATGCTGAAACAAACATCATGCAAGGCGATGCATTTTGCAGAAAACTTAAACTAAGTTTGATAATAATTTAGACAAACAATGCATGGTTGGTTTAGTCTCTCCTAGAAAGTTCAGGGAAAGAAACTCACATTTTTAACATCTCCAAACAGCCAGAAGTACATTTAGTGCTTTACTTATATGATGATGCAGAGGACGGTATTTTATCCTTTTATTATCGTCTTTTTTTTAACCGTTAGCCATAATTTTAATATCCTTGAAGTAGGACTTAAAGGAAACTCGGCCAACTTTTAATCTCATTTCCATGCACTGGCGGCGAAGCGTCCACAAGACTTGGCAATAAAGTGTGTATTGATGAAGCAGCTCCGTTTACCTCCGTTACCGCTGACGTATTTTGACGTCAGCGGATGATGAGGAACTACATAAAGAGTTTGGCTGAGGTGGCCGGTGCTGCTGGGCCACTTGGGAATCAAGAGTGTGTCACTGCTCACTTATAGCTTAGTCAGCTTCCTTCATTATACCTTTAATGGCCCATAGGAAAACATTTATGTATATGATGCATTTCCATTTTTATGTGGTTTCAAGTCATCTTCCTCTCAGATTTATCACTGCCTGACACTTAATCTGAAAAAAAAGAGCCTCACATGGAGGTCAGAGGGGTAAATGTATGCAGTTTGGACGGGGATGGTTCTGGCACTATGTGATGTCCTGAAAAGTACAGGCTATTTAGCGGGAGCCAAAATTTATGCAATAAATTGTCCTTTGGATTCTGACGTAGGTGTCTCTGACAGAAACGATGATTAAGTAATGATCATTTCTTCCACCCATGAAAAAAAAAAAAAAAGATGAGAAACTCCAAGTTACAAAACAATTGTGAACAATCACATCTATTTTAGCACCACACAGAAAATAAGGGGACTCCTGTCCTACTGTCTCTAACGAATGCCAGCACCTCTCTTATTTTACCAGTGACTCACACAGATTCTATTTTGGAGTGAAGGTGACAAATCTGCACTGAGGATGACTTGGATACCACTTGTAGTGAGTGTGTACGCTTTTAAATCAGAGGCAGATGCACCGTAGAGGCTTCAGTCTGGAAACGATAACTTTTTATATGAAGTTGCACAAGACTTCAGACACAAACTGTACAGTGCACATCAGCTACTTGATCAATAATGTCTAAATCAACAAAGATAAGCCCAGATTTTTAAACCACTTGCTGATTTAATAAAGTGAGTCATTATGAAAACAGGCTGATTCACGGAGCTTGTAAATCTGCAACCCTCCTGAATCTCTGCAGAAGGACGCAGAGGGGAAGGAATAGACACTTGAATTCAGAAGCTCTGAGGATGTTAAATCAAAGTATTGTCTGTCTTTCTGCCCCCCCACCTGTGGTTATTTCTAAATTGAAGACATACCTCTCAACTTCCTTCCCACACTGCTCCTTTTCACCATGAATGCATGAACTCCCACATTCTGTGTTCTAAATGGATTCCTTCTGGAGTTTCTTCGACATTGTTCATCTTTCCTTCACACTTTCACGTGCACACGGTACGTCATCTGCTTGTAACCGTCATGCTGCGCATCAAAACGCAAAGGCAAATTCATACATCGCCTGAGGGTAAGACACAAAACCAAGACGCTGCATGTGCTTCAAAACTGGTGACTGTTTGACAACGAGCTGCTAAACTGTGAGTCATGCATGATTTCTGCCTTATAAAACAGCTGAAGAGAATGCAGTCTCTTAGCGTGTAATAAATTAAGAAAAACTCACACAAAACAACCATTAATGCTGTTATATACAATCATTTATGCATGTTTCTTGCACACAGTGAGGCTGCATCAGCTCTGCACCACCGCTCATCATCTGTAATAAGAAGCCTGCAGACCAGCAGTAACAGAATATAACACTGCTCTCTGCTGGTCCTCACTCATCACTGCAACAACCTGCAATTTCTCCCCCGTGCAAAACATTCCCATAACGGAATCTGGCTGAAATGAGAGTATTTTGAAATGGTGATAACGGAATAAACATTCATAACCAGATGCAGTGAAACCCATCATGCTGATGCTTCCTGCTCTCTAAGATTTAGTTAATTATCTCATTGAATGATGATATTGCAATACAGGAAATCCTCCCAATTTGGGGGATTTTTTAGGAAGATTATTTCAAAATAAAAGCACATTGAGCTTGTATTGTTTCCTGTCGCACCTTTAAAAATCCACACTTTAGCATTCATAATACATATTTCATAAAGACATGATGGAGTAGTTGTAGCGGATGTAAATGCTTGTGAATTTCCCCTGTGAGTCCTCATAGGTGGATTCAGCTTATTGTAACATTAATATAGTATAATAAATTAAATATGATAATGAAATATACAATATTTGACATATAATATGACAAAATGAAATATGTCTTCATGTATGCCAGTAAATAATTTATGAGATTCTTCAATCTGCAACTGCATCATAGCATGTTCTCAATTATTAATAAACTGTTCAGTGCTTCTAAATGCTAAATGGGCAGTTAAAGTTAAAGCGTTTCCTCGTTTTCTTATTGTTGTTTTCTTACTTAATGTTCTCAGGCTGGGTTTTTTCTGTAACTGCCTGGTTTCCACCTACATTTGCGAGCAAATCCTCAACAAAATCATGGCAAAAATATTGTGCCAAAAATCACATGGCAGGTCTTTGTAGGATACATGTTTTTGTTCTTATAAGGCAATTGTTAGGCTGTATTTGTTGGTACATTTGGTACTAGGTATGTGGGTGCTTAATGTATTTGCAAAACCAAACAAAGTGGGTTATTCCATTTTAAAAAATCAGGGGCTTTCTGATCCACCATCTCTGATTTGCTTTAAACTTGTCTATTATAAATGGCAACAGTGAAATTTTAACTTGATTTATAAACTACTTTGCTAGATAAAACTGTTTTCCTTTTCTTTCATTCTGCATCAATGCCCTGATGAGAAATAACAGTGAAAATGTCGGGTTTTTATCTTTATTAGTTCCTGAGATCTTGTGGTTCAAATGTGCAAAACAACATGAAAGTGGTTCAAAGGTTTTTAATTAAGTATGTCAATCTAAAACTTCACAAATATCTACCTCCAAAATGGAAATTTAAACATGAGCCACCTTTTTCAACATTTCTTATCCCCTCACCTCCCTCACCTGGAGGACTCCTGCTGTCTGTAGATGTCGATGATGTTCTCCACCAGCAGGTTCCTCTGCAGGCCGAACACCCCATGGCGGTCCATCACCACCTCATGGCGGCAGGACGGACAGCGGAAGCGGCCGCCACTGGCAGCGAAGGTGGAGGAGCCTCTGGACTGCCACAGAGGGTTGGCTGACTGGAGGAAGGAAATGCAGACGTAAAGGAGGGAGGCACTAACGAGCCGTTTCTCCGGTCCTTTTCTATTTTCAACAGTGTTGTCCCACACTGATAAACCCCCAGAGAGAGGAGGAGGCTGATCTGGCTTATGCTGAACTGAGGAATCACTGCTGGTGGAGAATGCTGGTTTATCTATTATTATTACATTTGAATCATGGAGATTAATCATCTGTTTTTTCTATAAAAAATAAATCTCTGAACCATTTGTTGGAAAATGTTTAACAATACTTGCTCTGAATAGACTTTTTCCAAACTCTTCTGATCATCTGAATAAAAACAACAACAAAAATCTGTATTTTGAACAAGATATTTAACCTGTTTCTAAGTTGTACATCCATTTTCTAATCAGTGGGAAAATTATGGACAAAAGCAACTATTCACTGCTAAATTTGTACGTCAACAATCAAAAATAACTGCATAATCATACAGTAATCAGTCACAACATTAAAACCATCTGCATATTATTGTGTAGCTTCCCCTTGTATCACCAAAACAGCTCTGACCCATGAAGACCTGGGCCCGTATTCACAAAGCATCCTAAGGCTAAAAGTAGCTCTTAGTGACGTCATTCTTAGAAAAATCTTAGAATTTCTCGAATTTTAAGATTTTTCTAAGAATTTTCCCTTGGTAAGATAAAAGTTATTCACAAAGCGTCTTCGGCCTTAAGAGAGCTCCTAAGGTGAGAAACTGTTAGGAGTAGGGAGGAGGACTTTTAAGAAGCCTAAGAGTGTCACAGACAAGATGGCAGAAAAACCGAGAGGAAGGAGAGATATTCTCTGTACATTAAAAGATGTTAAATGACAGCGATTTAATAAAACGCTATCGACTCGATCGTGCAGAAATAATGTTTGTGGTTGACCTCATCAGGGATGAGTTTATTGTCCCACTCAGCGCAGTAACGTAATAACGCCTGAGATGAAAGTCATCGCAGCATTGTGATACCTGACCACAGGTAAAATGCGCCAATGTAGCAGTGATGACTTGGGTCTGTGACAACCATCTGTCAGCAGACTGACCAGTCAGACCATTATGGTCTTTCACAGCTTCGTATCGTTGCGCAATGTATTAATTTCAATCTCCTCTCCTTGGGATTACAGCTCATACCAGCGCTTCTCACAGCATCACAGGACCTGCTGACAGCTGAGTCTGTGTCCACCATTAATATCAAACACATGTAGTAAAATGACCAGCATGGACAGTAAACATAACAATAAGCAAATCAATACAATCGGCATGTGAATGATGTACGTTCAAACATTTGAAGCTGTCACACAACTAATTTAATTTTGCCGAGTTTCATCATCATGACATAAAATTAATGTCAAGATTACACATTTCTGAATACAGTCCAAGTTATATGAACGGTTGATTTTACTGTCCATTCATTACGAGGAGCGCGGAGCGCATTTTTCTTTTGTCCTTCCCCCCTTTTTGTAACAACCAATCACAGCCTTTAGAAGACTGCGTCACACCTAGCAACGGGGTCAACCACGCCTCCTCACTAAGATAAGAGTTTGTGTGCCCTCCTTGCTCAGAGTTGCTCTCAGAAACTTCCTGAATCACTCTTAAGCTCAGATTCCTTGCTAGGAATTTTTAGGCTAAGTTAGGAGCTCTCTTAGAAAATTCTAAGATGCTTTGTGAATACGGGCCCTGGACTCCACAGACCTCTAAAGGTCTCCTGTGGTATCAGGAACCAGAATGTTAGCAGCAGATCCTTTAAGCCTTGCTAAGTTGTGAAGTGAGACCTCCGTGGATTGGTCTTGCACATCCCATAACTGCTCAGTCAGATTGAGATCTGGGGAATTCAGAGTTCACGTCAGCACCTTGAGCTCTTTGCTTCTGTGTTTGCAGTCTCCTGCTGACAGATGCTGCTGCCATCTAACAATGTTTGGGTAGGTGATACATGTTAAAGTAACATCCACATGGAGGCAGGACCCAACATTTCTCAATAGAACATTACTCAGAGCATCACACTGCATCCATCAGCTTACTTTCTTCTCCTAGTGCATCCTGCTGCCATCTCTTCATCAGGTTATCAATGCACAAACACCAGGCCGTCCACATGATGTAAGAGAAAACCTGACTCATCAGACCAGGCCACCTTCTTCAGTTATACCATGATACAGTTCTGGTGTGTTCATTGTAAGCAGCTATGGACAGGTGCGAGCATAAGCACCCTGACTGGTCTGTAACTACGCTGTGATGCAAACCGCTCTGTGCCACCTTTCTATCATAGTCATGTTCAAAGTTTCCAGCAATTTGCACTACAGTAGCTCCTCTGTGTGATCAGGCAACAGAAGTCAACCTTAACTGGACCTAAGCGCACCAGTTCACTGGTTGTCCTACACTGGAAAAATGCCCCTCCCAAAACAAGAAAAAAAAAACTTATTTCAAGGCATTTTTACCTTGAAATAAGTGAAAAAATCTGCCAATAGAACAAGTGAAAATTTGCTTGGTAAGATTTCTTGAAATGAGACATGATATTTAGAATATCAAGGTCTTAAAATTAGCAGGGAAAACTTATTTTAAGCTATATTTTAGCAGCATTGTCAAGCTGAGGTGTCTTAGAATAAGCCAGGCATGCTAAAGAATTAGTATTTATCACTCACAAATAGATTTTTCCTTTAATAAGTTTAATGTCAGCTTCTTAATTTGAGATGTATTCAATTTATTTTAGTTGTATTATAGTGGCTCTTCTCTAGATTTAAGACCATCTTGTACTTGAAATAAGATTACAAAGATTAATTGGAGCATTTAGAGATATAATGTCTTCTCACAGTTGGCTAGAAATCCTAATATTTAGTGGTGTTTGACAGCATTTGAAGGTGTTGTGTTTTAGGTGAAGCCAGCTACGCCCAAAAGGAGGTGTTTTAACTCAAAAGCAGACATTTGCTTTTTTTTTTTTTTTTACACATTTTACACATGCAGCTGTTTTCTGATATGAATTGGTGATTTTCCAATCAAATGCATTTACTTGAATCAAGTGAAGTTCATTTCTTAAATCAAGATTATTTATCTTAGACACACAAACACCTCAGCTTGAAACATGTATGAAATGAAATGAACCTTGTTTCTTGTAAAATACAACTCAGAACAAGATTATTTCAAGATTGTTTGACTTAACAAGATATTTAAGATGCGTTGTCTTAAAACACGTCCCTCCAAGTGGGTTGACTAAAAATAAGACGAATAAACTTGGTAAGATGTTGAGTTTTTGCAGTGTACCTTAGCCTGACCTGCTGTTTTCCGACGCTCCGACCCAGTTGTCGAGATCTATCACAGTTTGGTTCATGTCAAAGTCTCTCAGATCCTCACTCGGCCCATTTCTCCTGCTTCCAACACATCAGCTTTAAGAACTGACTGTTCTCTTGCTGCCTAATATATCCCAACTACTGATAGGAGCAACTGTAATGGCTTGAACAGCGTTATTCACTTCACCTGTCAGTGGATTTAATGTTGTGGCTGATTGTTTTATATATTCTGTATATATTTTATATTTTATCCCCAGCAAAAACTAAGATATCTGAGGCATGGTTGTTAATATTTGGTGCTAAAGACCAATAAAAATGTGATGTGAGAAAAGGCCATTTAAGAAAAGCATAACAAACTGTGGTAGCAACATAAGAAAGATGGGTGGAAACGTTTTAATACTTTTTTCTGCTGAACAAATTCCACTTGAAATCATGTCTCAGCAGAAACTAAGGCGACTACAGCCTCTGAGAATGAAGTTTTCTCAAATTGAAACACTGAGAGGCTGTACTTTCTTTCAGTACGCTGGCGTAGACACTCAAGCCTCACCTGGAAGATGTCGTTGGCACACTTGCGGCAGAGGTTGTGCTGGCAGGGCAGGATCACCACGGGTTTGGAGAACAGCTCCAGGCAGACGGGGCAGATCAGCTGCTTCTCCAGGTTCTCCATTGTGGCTCCGCTGCCGGCTCCGGGCCCAGAACTGCCTGCTGCTGGGGGCTTGAAGCCGAGAGTAAAGTTCATCACCTCCGGGCACGGTGAGTAAGATGTCAAAGAAGATGGAAGAAGGAACCAGGAAGAGGAAACAAGTGGGAGATAACCTAGTTCTGCTGCTCTACCCTCAAATGACAGCAAATTTATTTTCTTGTTGCTTTTTGCTCGAGCTGTTACGCCATCTCTCTCCCCAGCTGTCCATCCCCTTAGCCCTCTGCCAGCCTGCCTAAGCCCCATGGAAAGACCCTCCCATGCCCCGTGCCTCAATCCCACAGCAGCCAGCCTGCCGACTGTCAGTATTTTTAGCTCCTCCGTTTGTTCTGGCTTGGGTTACTGTCTAAACTGCGTTCCACAGCCGAGTGCGGGTGTGGCAGTGGTCAGTATCAGGGTTCAAATGTTAGTGTTTTTATGTAGCCTGATACTTTAGAGGAGATCCTGGTGACATAGTGCAACCTGTGGCAGCCATGTTTGAGGTCAGTAGCACTTTGGCATAAACAGATGCCTACGTGTGTTTGTCCCTGCGGAGCACACAGCGTCTGTTATTTATCCTACTTATGACAAAGTCAGAGATCTAACTGAGATATGGGTTTACACTTGCAAGTACTTGTAGCTGTGCTGTCTTTGCTGGACTGTTTTGAAGATCCAACCAACCAAGTAAATCTCTTGTTTGTTCAGAGTAAAATACAACATGCTCATGAGGAAAATTTTGTATATTACTCAACCAAAAGTAAGTTAAAGTAAAAGAACATCAACGAGCTTCCAATCATTCTTTTCAGTTTTACAGTATAGAACAAAAGTGAGCACAACCCAGTGCAATATCACCTTACAGTAACAGTATTGCTTCTCAACTGAACAGCAAGGTATTCGTTTTTAGTTTTACATCAGAACAAACAGCTTACATTTACTGTATTAAAACTACAGGCCTCACAGTAGGAACTCAAAGCAGCAAAAGTCAGTCATTATTGAGAAAACAGTCTTTTCTGCTCTCAGTGAACCCTCCTCAGACACCAGAGGGACATCCTGCCATTAGACTATCTTTGTGGGGTTGTGTTGCTCTGCCTTTCTCTTTAAGATACCCCAAAAGTGTTGTGTTTAACTCACTTCAGGGAACATGCTTGGCCAGGTCTTACTTTTCACTGGAGTTAAACTGTTAAAGTAGGTGACTAACTTTCATGGTAGTTTTTAGAAACCTCTGTGTGACTTTGGCAGTGTGCTTTGGATGCTCTCTTCTATCAAGCTTCTGCAGATTGGGAGTCACCTTGTCAACCACTATTTTGGTGCATCAACAGAAACTCATGGTGCGTCTGTAAGTGCCATCTCAGCACTGACCAGGCCAGTATCATCCCACCTCTGTGCTTCACTGTTGGGACTACGCATTCACTGTGTATCTTGGGCTTGTTCTCTCCGCGGATGCGTCTGGATTTGGAGCTCCATGTCCCTGATCTGCAGCCACTGGTGTCACACCTGCTGTCCTGCTATCCCCACCCCAACCTCTCCTACTACCCCTCCCTCCTCATTCCCACTCCCAACCCAACCGGTCAAGGCAGATGGCCGCCTTCCCTGAACCTGGTTCTGTCAGACGTTATTTTTCCCCCACCCCCCTATCCTAGGAGTTTTTTTGGTTCCTTCCCACCGTCGCTGACAAAAGCAGCTTTGGATTGTTGGGTTTTCTGTTTTCTGTTCTTCCTTACTATGTTAAGCGCCATGAGATTACATTATTGTAAGTATGCGACAGACAAATTCAATTGTGGTAGTCCTGGTCAGGTTCAGGGCCAAACATTGAACAAATTTATCTTAGTCTCGTCTGACCAAAGTACATTCACCAGGCTTCTTTCCAAGCCCATTAGTAAAGCTTCATCTCGTAGTTTGGTACCAAACTGTAAGCAACGATGCTTTTCTTGAAAGCTGTCCATAGAGGCTGACGTTATGCAATGTCCTTCACACTGTCTGAACTGCCACGGAAAGACTCTCCCTGTCACTGATAACTCTTCGGAAACACTTGCCCATGTGTTTTTCAGAAGTCAATTGTGCAAGTGGTGCACTGATTGTTGCATTAGGAGAACAGACTCTGCAGCTCTGACTAGTGGTACAATGACTCATGCTCGTTCTATCCTCCTAATTATGGCTGCAGCTGTGTTTTGGTAGATTTTCAGCTGGCCACTGATCTTCATGTATCATGTCTGTGAAGATTCTCAGTCATCCAGGTCATGGTTATGCTCGTAGTTTCAATCGTAGCATCTGGACTTACTTGGGTTTCTCAAAGACGTTTCATGTCTCATCCAAGAGGCTTCATCAGCTCTAAACAAACTGGTTGGGAGTTCCAGATTTTCACACTCTTCAGGAGCCATTAACTCCACTGAGGGTCGGGGATAATGTTGTGTTGTCTGCATCTTAAACTGAAGCAAGTCCAGATGCTACGATTGAAACTCCGAGGACAACCATGACCTGGATGACCGAGAATCTTCACAGACATGTTGAAGAACACCCTTCGACTGGTGCAGGAGTATGAAAGGACTTCCGGAAAACTTGCAGACTACATGAACCATCTACGCTTCAATTTAAGATGCAGACAACACAACATTATCCTAAACTGATAAAGCCTCTTGGATGAGAGGTGAAACGTCTTTGAGAAACTCAAGCAAGTCCAGATGCTACGGTTGAAACTACGAGGATCTTCCTGTATCCTTTTCCATCTTTGTGAATTCTCACAATCACACTTTCCAGTTCCTCTAGCTCAGTGGTTCTCAACTGGTGGGTCGGGACGCCATTTTTAGAGGGTCGCAGAAGCATGTCCCCCCCAAAAAAGTAGTGGTATAAAAGTCTTTTATTTTAAATGACATGTTTCTTATGACACAGTTTGCTTTCAATAGCAGGATATTTAGTGATGGTGATACCAGTAGTTGTCCACTATTACCCTCTAGATTTGGCTCTGCCAGCTTATTGAAGAAATTTACGCTAAAACGAGCCAAAAATGAACCAAAAGGTGCTCAGAATCTGTCAAAATGGGTCAAAATATGCCCCAAACTTGGTAAAAGTGTCCAATTACACCAAAATGAGCAAAAAATAAGCCAAAATTTTCCCAAGCTTTATCAAAATGCGTTGAGACTCCACCCACATAATACTTTATTTGTTAACAGGAACAGCAAACTTCAAAAATTTGGGTCATGACTGTTATTAATAGAAACATAGTGGGTCCTGAGGCTGGACCGGTTGAGAACCACTGCTCTAGCTAGTTGTTTCCACGTGGAGCCACGATGCAGACATGCTGACAGACTAAGCCCACAGATTCAAAACTGAGAGAGTTTACGGGTCAGTTTATAACGATGCTCATGCAGTTCAGCGTTTAGTTTCAGTGATCACAGGTTTTCAACAGGTGTATTCACTTTTGTTGTATTAAGTTTGTACTTTAGGACCTGTATTTTCTTTATTGTATTTCCAGGGAATTTATTATAATGGCTCATAAGAGGAATGCAGAAATAATGGAATTGCTGAGAGGTGATACAGTTAGCCATCATTTCACATTTAAGTCATTTAATCACATTGTCAAGGATTTACATCACAATTTGAAGGCATTTCCTTTTTAACACTAAATGTTTTGTGTGCTTGAACATTTAAATATCTAGTGTTCTCTCCCACTATCCTCTGACTATTTAAGCGAGGGAGTGGTATCATCCACACAGCCAGCCAATCCGAACAACAGCCACTCCAAAATAACACATGCATGATTCATAAGGCCTATACATGCCTCTTTCTGTTTGTTTCCTTCCATTCTGTTATCTGCCATCCCTGTGGGAGATGCTAAATTTGAAAATGTAAAGTGTGTGTGTGTGTGTGACTGAGTCATCAAGCCAGAAGAGGCAGTATGAAAATAAAGCAGAGAGAAAGAGCCCGTCAGTAATTAGATCCTAATATAAAGCTGAGTGGAAGCGCCGGCCAAGCTGCTGCTCTCCAAACACACAGGACACATTTCAACATTTCCCAATTAAATATCTGTCAGAGGATGTTTATTTGACTCAAGAGCGCCATCCACTGCCTCTCCTCCGCATGTGTCTGCTTTATTTGATGGCATCAGGATGAGTAGTGTTGTTAGTGAATGTCTGTGTGTCAAATAACGGCTCAATCCTCCAATTCTGTATAATGTTTTCTTTTTTTAATATAACAAAATATTAAATGTGGATCTTTAAAATCAGATGATGTGATATTTGAGTGTTTATGTCTTTGCTTTAAATTTGTTGTTCTAATTTTATTCGAGAACTGTGCTTGTTTCTGCATCTTATTTCATCTAATATGTCAGTATAATCTCAAAATATTCCAATTGTGTGTGACATTTGTATTTGTTGTTTGTATTTAATTAATTTACAGTGCCAACAATGACTTATATTCACATTAAACTGTTTCTGCCAAGCAAACAAATGGTCGAAAATACTTGACCTCCTTCACAGAGCTCAGGAATGAACTGCTTAATTAACTAATGCAATATTTTAGTTATTTAGTCCAAAGATAAATGGAACAGAATGATCAACCCACTGGGCCTGACTCAATAAGCAGTGAAAACACCGGTCAGTTACTTAATAAATGCTCAAATACAGCAAATCAGATGCTTGAGGATGCTACCGTAAACATCAGAAGCTCTGATCTCATTGAGGGTAAAACCCACAGACACTTTCCTGCCCTCTGAACTCTGCCAACAAACTGTAGTCAGGTCAGTTCCTGGCGACCAGAAGCACACAAGGTATTTGCTAATCAACAGAATGGAGTCAGCTAAGTAGACTAAACCACTAATGGGATTACAGGACTATTTATACGCTCAGGGGTGGAGGTCTGCTGCACAGTGAGCGAAACATACAAACACACAGACCTCCGTTTGTACAATCAAGTGGAATTCTACTGATATTTTCTTCTTGGTAACAAATGATTAATCTTATTCCTCAGAGCTCCATTGTTGTCTGCAGACTCATAAAAATACATCAGTGCACTGGAAAAAAAAAAGCCCCTCCCAAAACAAGAAAAAAAAACGTATTTCAAGGCACATTTACCTTGAAATAAGTGAAAAAATCTACCAATAGAACAAGTGAAAATATGCTTGGTCAGATTTCTTGAAATAAGACATGATATTCAGAATATTGAGGTCTTAAAATTAGCAGGGGAAACTTATTTTAAGCTATATTTTACCAGCATTGTCAAGCTGAGGTGTCTTAGAATAAACCAGACATGATAAAGAATTAAATAGATTTTTGCTTTAATAAGTTTAACATCAACTTCTTAATTTGAGATGTATTCAACTTATTTTAGTTGTATTATCGTGGCTCTTCTCTAGATTTAAGACCATTTTGTAATAAGACCATCTTAAAATAAGATTACATAGATTAATTGAAGCATTTTGAGATATAATGTCTTCTCACAGTTGGCTAGAAATCCTAATATTTAGTGGTGTTTGACAGCATTTGAAGGTGTTGTGTTTTAGGTGAAGCCAGCTACGCCCAAAAGGAGGTGTTTTAACTTAAAAGCAGACATTTGCCTTTTTTTTTTTTTACACATTTTACACATGCAGCTGTTTTCTGATATGAATTGGTGATTTTCCCATAAAAATGCATTTACTTTATGTCTTAATCCAGATTATTTATCTCATACAAACAACAGCTCAGCTTGAAACATGTATAAAATGTGAAATTAACCTTGTTTCTTGTAAAATACAACTCAAAACAAGATCATTTCAAGATTGTTTGACTTAACAAGATATTTAAGATGCGTTGTCTTAAAACACGTCCCTCCATGTTGCTGAAATGTTACCTGTAAAGTGAATTTATCTTAAATCAAGTGGGTTGAGACATTTTGACTAAAAATAAGACGAATAAACTTGTCCCGTTGTTGTGAATACTTACTACAGCAGGACACCTTAGAAACTGCTCAGGTACAGCTCGAGCAACACAACAAAGCACCCGTGACGTCGACACGGCTTCCAAAGTCCTGAGATCCCAGTCCATTTGAGCATCCATGGGGCCGTGCTGGAACAAGCCTGAACCACTGCCGGCCCACCCCACAGCACACAGACCTGCTGCAAACGTTCACAGGAGACGCCCAACGGTCCAGTGTCCACGGTCCAGACGGGGCAAAGATGTTTAAGCGGCATCTAGGGGACCTTCAAAATATTAACCAGGTGATTTTAATGTTGTGGCTGATCGATGTATGTCAACAAAAACATAGGAAATGACAAAAAAGGTTTGAAAGGCATGGTTTCTACGTCTATTAAGGTGCAGGACTTTATGCTGATGTGACAAATGACCCCACAGTGAGTTAAGAGCAAATAAAGATGCCCAGAGACTGCTTATGGTTCAGAGAGCTATTATAAATTCACAAGAAATTGCAAATACAAGACAAAGCAACAGACAGTAAGTTATAAAATCCCCCATTTTTATTTGGTTGAATTCCATAGCAACTCATTTACACATTATCGTCCACAGGGAACCACAACAGTTAGCGACATGCCCCCCCAAAAAACAATAAAATAAAACTTTAGCTACACCGACAAGATGTTTTCCTCATGTCGTCCTACTATCCTGTTGAATTTATGATATCCTTGTCATCTTAAACAGAAACACAGCAACTCTGGTAGATTGTCCAGCTGGTCAACTTCTCCATTAAACGCCAGGAGCGCATGTACAAGAAGTCATCCGTCCGTCTCTGGAAGAATGTTAGCTCCTTGCTAGGTGTTTTTGGCATACTGCAGCGTTAGCACTAAACACAGTGAATGCAAATATATTAGCATGGAACACCTGAGCCAGCGGTTCGAAGTAAACACGAATGGCTTTAGAGTGTGCGCTCTTAATTTAACGTCGAAGTTGACCGCCTGCCATTCTGCGTGTCCGTCACTCTGAATTTAGGTTATGGTTTTTCTATGTGACATAAATTAAAAATAATAAAAATGCACGTATCAGTTCATGAAACCCGTCTGCTAACAATCAGGAACTTTGTCTTTTACGTTGCCGTTTCATGAGTTATTTACAACAATTAAAAAATAATAAATATGTCTTTCAGCGCTCCGTGGACCTCATCAAGTTTAGACTAAATTGATTTGAGTGGATCTGAAGAAAGACAAAATAGAATTAATCATGAAATGCTTCGTTTCACTTTTGGCTATCGATAATAATAATAATAAAAAAACATACGACATGAAACAACGTTCAAGTTTGCAGACAGTTCCGCTGAGAAAACACGAGCTGATATGTAATCCATCAAAGACAGAGCTGAAGAAAAGCGATGGGGACATCCGTTTAAGCTGGCTTATGAGCAGTTTGTAATTCACAAAAAGCTCGTACGAAGAGCTCCGCGTTAGTTTATTGCAGTTCACCGGGCAACACTGAAAAACTTTAGCAGCAGAGAGACAAATTCAGAGTCTTTACTAGCTCTGACACATTATTTATCACCGCCCTCGGATCTCACCCTGCCACCAGGACACAACTCTCCACAGCACATCAGCTTCCACATGACATAAGTAAACAATGGTTCGATGAAACTAATGGCAGGAGTGCAATCCAAAGGAACAGTTTACCATCTTGGGAAATATGCGTTTTTTGTTTTGCCAGTACCACTGTCATGTTTATATGTGAAATATTAGGCTATCAAATAAGCTTAGCTTAGAAAGACTGTAAACAGGAGGCGACCGCTAGCCCAGCTCTGTCAGAAGAAGTAACAAAATCCACCGACCAACACCTAGAAGCTCATTATTCAACATCACATCTGTAACACTGCTATGGTTCTACAGGGGTGACATGTTGGACTATTTATTGACCAGGAGCAAACAAACCAACCAGAAAATGTTGAGCTATTCCTTCAGAAATCTGTCTTAACAATTTCCATCTGTACGTTGAGCACATGAGACGTTTCAGTGTCCGTCCTTTCGTTTCGTCAGTTTGTTCAGAGGTTGCACAAAACTACAGCAGGTTAGCGTTCAGTGTGACGGCCTGCTTGGCTGTTTAACCTGTGAATAGGATAGTTTGAGGCTCCTGAGCCCCGTTTTTCCCCACAATATATCCCACTCCTGTCCTCAATGCTGCGCAGATTTGTTTGCTTCCATCATATCCAACACCAAGCTGTACACCCATCCACACAAACCTCAATGCCGACTACACCGACTGCCACACTTCATCCATTTGTTTCGTCTTATTCTAATATTTTTTGTTAGACTAATCAGTCACCTTTAGGCCTTTTAACCTGGATTTCACTCTTCTGTCATGGCTTCTAATCTGGACTGATCCAGACACATGTTGGCTCAAATCCTCACCAAAATCACATTGCAAGTAATAATCCTCATTTGTCAGCAAGTGCATTGAATCTATCAAAGCACCTGATCGGTAACTTATTAATCATAGGAACTTGTAATGAAAGTTACAAATAGCTTTGTCGTTGTTGATCAGCTACAGCAATGCACATCTGTGAAAAGCTGCTCTCATGACAGTAACAGAAAATCCAGCTTTGCTTTTGAGTTGGACGACACTGACCTCTGACTTTAACCTAACAACAAGGAAACTCTAGTGTCTTGGTGTAAGAATCAACAAGCGCTGAAACAATTAGTCAATTTACAGATTAATTGATGACTGATAAAAGCATTTCAATCACTTATCAAGAAAAAATGCCAAAAAATGGTTTGATTGCAGCTTGTTAAAAATCTGTTTCTTCGTCTTGGCACACCAGGACTCCAAAACTAATCCGGGAAATCTAAATCTGAGAAACTGCACTGAACATTTCTCACCATTATCTAATATTAGACATATTGACAAAATGCTTAAATAAAAGTTAGATGAAGACCTAAAGTTGACCATCAGGAGGGCACAGTTTTAAACATTGCTGCTATAAAACCTGATCAAAATCCAAGAGCAAAATGCCAGATTAAACCGAGTTGTCTGAAACCTGCGAAAGCAAAACTGCAAAGGAAAACGTGCGTTCGGCTGAGCCCACGTGAACAATGTCAAAGATCTCGAGTGGCTGTGTTCACTGTGCAGTTCAAAGTGTTGAATCAGCAACACTGATCCAGATTCACTAAAGGTTTGCAAAGGAAAAGTGTAGAATGAGGAAAGATGACAAGTTACCAAAACTAAAGGCCTCAAGCTGAGAGACAAACCTGGCCTCATCAGTCACTCATGTACATGTTGAATTATTAGATGATATTCTACACAACATTCACGGGTGATGCTACAGAACAGTCTTGCACGTGTTGAGGTGACAGCAAAATGCATCAAACGTTTGTCTGTTGAGTCACTGCTATAATTATTCTTCAAGGCACAGCACTATCAGCATCAAGCCACTCGGCAAAGGAGAGTTTTCCATCCTGCAGACTGGAGACGGATCACTGAAGAGGAGATTTATTATGCGAAACTGCAGGAGTTAATGAATCGGCCCTCCAGTTAAAATGTGAGCGTCTGGAATTTGCAATACAGGTGGTTGATCACTTGCTCGGAGCTCTTTTCAAGGACTGCAAAATAATTTACAAAACATTCTGCAAATCAAATGAAATCTCAAAATGCACTCAAGCAGCTGCAGCGCAATTAAATCAGAAGGTTGCCTCATGCAGTGTTAGTGAATCTGGACCTGAGTTCACAGATTATCAGGGAGCTTTCGAGGTGATGGTTGCTGTAGCTTTAGATGCAAGCGGTGCAGGAAAGGATTTGCAACTCGAACTGAGACAGAAGAGAAAATGTGAAATGGCGTCAGACCCGTCTCACAAGCTGCATAGACCCAAACACGTATTACACAACAGACTTCAACAAACTGAGCCGTGGCTTACAGAGAAATGGCATTTCCAGAGACTACTAGCCTGGACCCGAGTCGTTGTGGGCTGGCTGGCTACATGAAGCTCTGTTACTTTGGTCTACCAAATAATCCGACTGCAACACAAGAAGGAGCGTAACCACAATGTAAAACTGACAACAAAGCATCAATCAACAGTCTTGTCTTGATAAAATGTTTACACTTTGTCCTCCATGTTATGGCATCTGTCCATTTTAGTCAACAGATTACGTTTGGGGTTGTATTTTTCTCAGCACACGATGACATACGGGCTGGTGCGAGTGTGTGTTTGTATACAGGGTGTGTTTCACCAGAGTCTACATGTTTGTAAGGATCAGCAGTTCTTCCATGTGTTGTAGTTTGGGGTGTGCGACCCAGTGCTGTACAGTAGGGGGCATGCAGCTGGACAAAAACGCATGCACATCGGAGAAGGAAGCCTCGACTCTACTCCTCGAAGCTCTAAATCTTCAGCTCCAGGTTTTGGCTCAGACTTTTAACATCAAAAGCAATGAAATGTATTAGTGTCCTGAATAAAAACTTTACTCGGCGAAGCGACGTCCCGCCTCCGTTGAAAGATGATTTTTTTTTTTTTTTTTTAAATCACCACACTTGGCATCAAGAGCTAGTCTGTAAGGATGAGCGCTTGAGGATGGTAATGTAACATTTAACTGAATGTTCACAGGAGGATAAAGAAGGACAAAAACAGAAGTATTTAATCCTCATCTTCAAGTCTTATTGTGCAACGTCTGTTTTGCTGCTGGCTCCTGATGATGGTTACACGTCACAAGTGGCATCGAGTTTACTACCAATCCTCACAGCTTTTTTTTTTTTTTTTTTAAAAGAAGGAAACTCCAAAGCAAGTTAAAGGGGGGTAAATGTAAAAAAGTACTCCTGTTGGGGACAGACGGAGGGAGGCAGTAAGGTTGGGACACAGAAAAAGAACAAATTCCAGTCCTGATCTGGAAAAATAGTGAGGATCGCCTTTCCATTATGTGTTTTCCCCTCATATCCCCCCGTTTTCGCCATCTTCCTGCCCAGTGTCACATCCTTACTGGTTGGAATGGGATGACCAGAACAGATTAATAAGAAGTTCAAGCACAGCCCTGGATAAGTGGACTAATGTCAAGGTCGCATCCAGCCCAGGCTGGACAGGTGGGAGGCTGGAGGAAGGGAGGGGACTTGTTGGAGGACGGCTATTTGCCTTGTACTTAAGAGCTGGTCTGAAATGATCCACGACAGCCTTAGCATTGCCAGCAAGTAGGTTAATCTGTATGAATACTCCTCCACAATTTGAATCCTATGGAGGGGGCCAAGAGCACTGGAGCGCCCACCTTACAGGTGCTGTTTGTAGATCAGGTAGGTTGAGGTGGGACAGGTGGGACTGAGACGTGAGCCTGGGCTGGCTGGTGACTTTGGGCTGGTTGTTCTCTGGGTTGCTGGCAGCAGTCGGATGTGGCTGGATCATAATAGGGGCTTGAAAGGCTAAAGAGAGAAGAAAGCAGGAATCACACTGAGATAAGAAGCAGCTGCATCAGGTTAGTCACAACACAAAAAGTCTGAGAAAGACACATCAAACACATCCACAAAATGAGAACCGCTTTCACAGTAGCTTTACTCTGTACCTACAGAAGTGGTCCAACAAGAAAAAGGATAGATATGAAGTTTATCTTTTGCCTGCCGATTGATAATGTGTGATTAAAATTGCTGTTCATTCTTATCTTGTGGGCCTCAGGAAGATTAGATGTCCCTTTGTGGAGGTTAATTAATATCCATACAAGAACACAGGTGCACTATATTGGATTTTTGCTGATTTCAGATATGCCTTTATTTTCCAATTAATTTTGGTATAACTCCAATGCTTATATATGCAAATGAATACTTATTTAATTTACACATCTGCCCAAGTCTGCGAGAGTTTTCATGAACCTCTCTGCAAAGGTTCAGATGAAGCCCAGAGTTTGCCTGGAACGATAGCGTGCATGCATGGAATGTGTAGATGCAGATCTACTGTACATGTATGAAACACTTGTCAGTTTCCCTCCAGTCTACCTAGACTCCAAGTGGACTATAAAGTAGCAGAACCATAACAACAACAACAGCGTCTGTGGTGTCCCCACCTGTCCATACAATTAAGACTTAAGAAAGCACCTCTACAGTATCTTACCTTCCTGCTTTTGGTAGTTGAGGCTCATCCACATGGTCTCTTTCCTGTGGGAAAAGACAAAGGCGTCCACTTAATCATCAACACACCAATACAGAAGAAAACCAAAACAACAACACATTAACAAGAGCATTAAGGCACAGCTACATTGGTCTTTTCTTTCCAGGTCAGGGATAACTAACATCTTTTAACTTATCCAAAAGTTTCAGGGAGCTTAACAAGTTTAAAAAATCTTTACAATAGACCTGGAAGTGAATTCAAGAATGCCTTAAACAAAACAATAATAGTGACTATTTTTCATAAACAGGTTACGTTTTGAAGCTACAAATGAGACAAAGCAAAGCAGGATGTTAATTTAATTAGAAGAGTGCATGGAGTCCATTGTGTTTCATGAAGCAGACAAACGCATACTGAACAAAACCCTGATCTGAGGATGTGCATTAATATGTCGGCTATTAACTTTCATACGTTTTCCATTTTGGTAAAAATCTATCCAATATAACAATAAATGCTTCATCTGAATAACAGTACAAATGTGCAATGTGCCAATGTGACACATCCATGTGTCTTTTCTGACAGCATTTCTTGAAAACAGTACAGTGACTTAATGTGAGGCTGACAAGGAGCATACGGACAGTGTGAAGAGACATGCAGGTACAAGACAGCTTGAATAACATGATGAACGTGGTAGTAAATGTGCGTGACAGTGGTAATTGGACAGCAGGAGCGCTTTGTTATGGATGAGTGAAGAAGCAGAAGCCACGTACAGCTGGCATGCAACACCGAGGGTGAAGACGGCGCCTCATACAAGACAAAACGCATGGATGACAACGTGACACATAAATCAGACGAGGTGGCTCTTACGAGTCATTTTGACTCTGGTAAGGTCTCTCCAGGGTTTTCTTCCCCTGCTGGATTGGTCGAGGTCGGCGACTGGGGCTCAGGTGGAGGCATGGGCATAGGCAGGGGGATGGGCTTACCCTGCTCGTCTGGGCTTTCCGGACCCAGATTAGATGTGGGCTGGCCTATGATTACTGTGTTACCTGTTGGAGTGGAGCATGAAAACACGAGTTCTGAAGTGTAAGTGCATTTTTTAAATTCACTGGTGAAGCAACCAAATGCTGTTGGTTGGTTTGATTGTGAACATCATGAAGTAAGAAAATTTTCCTGTATTGCTCTTGGATTTAAAGGGAGACCAAACTGCCCAATCTCCTTTTTACAAATAAAAAGTTTAATTCAAAAGCAGTAAAATGCACCTTGACTCAATTTAATGCTCTCTGGGGTTTTGCTGGTGCAGCCTCACTTCATCTAGTAGCTTATGGTAGCTAATGTTAGCAAATTGGCGAAGCGGCACAAGTATGTAAACACTGGTGTGACACCTCCTGAGCTGCTGTTAAAGTCCATTTTAGCATTTACAATTACACAGGGATTGTTACTTTAGTTACTAATTAGTCTAAGTCAGTGGTTCTCAACTGGTCCAGCCTCAGGACCCACTGTGTCTCTATTAATAACAGTCGCGACCCGAATTTTGGAAGTTTGCTGCTCCTGTTAACAAATTAAGGTTTATTTGGGTGTAGTCTCAACGCACTTTGATACAATCTAGGAAAATTTTGGCTTTTTTTTTGCTCATTTTGGTATATCTGGACACTTTTGCCATGTTTTGGGCATATTTTTACCCTGATCCTGAGCACATTTTGGTTCATTTTTAGGACGTTTTAGCATGAATTTCTCCAGTAAGCTGTCAGAGCCAAATCTAGCAGTTAACAGTGGGCTACTACTGGTGTCACCACCACTAAATATCCTGCTATTGAAAGCAAACTGTGTCATAAGAAACAATCTTTTGAAATAAAAGACTCTATACCACTATTTTTTTGAGGGGTCATGCTTCTGCGACCCTGTAAAATGGCTTTGCGACCCACTTTTGGGTCCCGACCCACCAGTTGAGAACCACTGGTCTAAGTCACCTAATTTCTCTAGGAGGTAGTAAAGCGGTATCATCCACTGAATTCTGTACCCTCCGGTGTTTGTTATATTTACATTAAAGCAACATCCTTAGTTTGAATTTCACCTGCATGTTATCATCCACTTTCTCTTACCGCGTTTCCATCCGTCTCTGTGATCGATCAAACCAATTACTACAGAACTGCCTGATCACAATTATTTGCGCTGACCCCAATCATTCTGCATTCATGTTATCATTTTTTGTCACTAAGCATCTGGAAGACACCGACACAAATCACTACCTCCATTTCCAGTTTGCACGCTCTTCTTCTGTTATGGTTTAATGGCACCGGCTGTTTTTCTTGAGGCGCCTTACTTTCAGTACTCGCTCTACTGCATTTTAAAAGAGCATCTATTGAGATTAACTGAGTGGATTTAAGTTGCAGCATCAAACATCACAGCATCACTGAGGGCACATTATGGTTTCCAGCCAAATGAAAAGGGAGAGTTAAAGAACTTGGCGGAGGCATTCTGTCAGATTTGCAGCAATAAAGTGGCCCTCAAATACATTAATATCATTAATTCAAAACGAGTAAATTGTTAATGCTACAATTTGTGTGACAACTGTCGAATAAAATTTCATGATTGTGACAGCCCTATAATAAACAAATCAAGCCCAGTTCCAACAGATATTTTACATCCCTAAATGCTACACTATGGACAATATTACAGTCAAAAACCACAGTGAGCTGGTTGAACAAAGATAAAGGCCTGGGAAGCTTCTCTGCTCAAGCTGCTGATGCAAAAACAGGTTAAGTTTCTCCTCCAAACCCCCTCCCTCACAAAACAAGCAAATAAAAAAAGCACTAATGTGTTCACAACTTAACTCCAGACTCTATTAGGCCTGAAGCAAGAAGAAGTTGGATTGTCGAAGTGCAACATTATCCTAGCTTTAACTGAACTGACTGAAGTCTGCAGCTTTCTGCGCCCTGCCCTGTCCAGCAGAAATGAATACTGTGCTAAGGCATCTTCCTGTCGAGCTTGCACCCCTGTTTAAAAACAAATAAATAAAAGCCGCAAATGGCCGTCACCTCCATCATTCAATGAGATTAAAATCGCACTCCCTCTTTCCACTTCTTTCTTTGTTGTCGGGGCTATTAGTCTCTGGACTGTGCTCACGTCTTTTCTCACCGCATGTATTAACACTTTTGAACAGTTTCTGAACAACAGAGGTTTACTTCAACAGATAAATCGGAGAACAAAGCAACACAATAATCCAATTTTCAACAGATTAGTCCACAGAAAACAAACCTATCAGGGTGAAGGACAAACGTGACAGGTTTTGACCATGAATAATAACAGAATGCGTATATAATACATCACAGCTAAAGGATCTCGTATTCGCATTCTGCCTGAGCGAATCTACAATAGGAATATATACCATTGTCTTGAGATCAAAAGAGGAGGTTGATTGTAAAGGCCGTTCTGTGTCCTACATGCACAGAAACTAATTAAGTAAAATAATGCAGTTTTGTACACATCTACACAAAAACAAAAACCACAGTGTCAATATTCAGTATATGAAACAACTGACAGCAGCTCCTAAGTTAAACCACAGCACTGAGCGCTGACTCACCTCCGTCCTGCTCTGCTTTGATTTGGGCCTCCAGGTCCTCGGGGTCGACATACTGGTAGTTTTCATCGTCGTCGGGCGGCTTGCACTTCCCACAGCAGAAACAGCAGCAGCAGCAACAGCAGCAGCAGGTGAAAAATGTACAGCACAGCACCAGACCCTGCAGGGATTAACGCACGCAGATTTTTAGACATATGACGGGAGGAACTAACAGAACTTTAATCTTTATCTCCAAATCACTGACAGCAGGGAGGATTTTATTCAATCTTTTCAGAAAGGTCAGAGATGTGTTCTGGCACAGTCAGTAGCACTGACAGTCTCATTCTAAAACAAGACAGACATTCCAGGTACGCTTTTAATTCACTGTTGGTGATACAGTGCAGGGAGCACACAAATGGACAGAAACAACCACCAACAAAAGACAAAACATCCTGAAGTATGATTTAAAAAACAATCTTTTCTGACACAGCGTCAACAAAAGCCCAACATTGTAAGTTTCAACAAAGGCAGAATTTATTGCACATCTATTGTATTACATTGCTGTCTCTATGTTAGCTGTAGTTCAAGTTTTTCATGGACAACTCCTCCCAAAACTAAAGTATTTTGTTACTGTGGTAATGTGCAACATAGTACAGCAGCAACTGAGCACCTACACAGTACTTCAACCTCTCAAGGAGACAAAAAAACCTTAAAAGTTTACATAAATTAAATGGAAACAAAGACACAAACCTTAAACCACCATTTGGACATGAGGAAGTAGTATTTGACGCTCTCCTCTCCGAACTGTTCGGACACATAGAGGCCCATGGAGCCGTACTCATCATAAATCTTCCTCTTGGTCTCATCATTTAAAATAGAGTTGGCGTTGTTGATCTCCTTAAACTTCTCGGCTGCCTCCGGGTTGTCTGGGTTCTTGTCCGGATGGTACTTCAATGCTAGTTTTCTGACAGGAGAGAGAGAGAGAAAGGAAATCAAACAAAACAAAATGAAGCCGACAGAAAGAATTAGCTTAAAGGAATTTATAACCCTCAGTTTAAAGCTAGAAGAACATGTAGATTTTTAGAATCTTAACTGCTTGTTGGAGCAAATGAGCAACTTTTCTACATTCCCTGAAGGTTTAAGAAATTTTGACGACCAAGTTCACAATTTCCGTAACACCTTTAAGCCTAAACAAGTGACATAAAATAATAATCAGAGTAGTCCTTAGTCACAACCCTAATTACAAGGCTAAATAATTAAGTCATTTACCAAGAAAGATTGTCAAACTGTTTGGTGTCAGCTTCTAAAATATAAAGGTTTGCAGCTTTTGTTTGTTTCATATCATTGTAAATGTGAAATCATTAGTCTCTGAACTATATTTAATTAACGTCTTCATTCGAAGGACATCTAGTTGGATAGAGCCTTTGAAAAGACTAATCATGTAATAAAAATAATCATTAGCTGCTCATTAGCGAATGCTTTCATGTCAGCTTGACTGCATTTGCACAGACAGAAATATGCTCTTGACTGCTGGGGGAATATTTCTGAACAGCACTTGAGTCATCTGGCAAATTATTTATTAGAGTAAATTTCCCAACATCATCTGCAATACAATTACACAGATTTAAGAAAAACCCTAAAGCAATAATTACAGTGAGGCTAATCCTTTCTAAAGCAGCAGTTTAGACAGCTCAAAAAGTGCAGCAATAATTCTGATTGCTCAATTATGAGACGGCTTACCTGTATGCTTTCTTGATGTCCTCCGCTGACGCTCCTTTCTCCAACCCTAGAACCTTGTACACACTCTCCCCAGCTGTGGACATCTTCCTTTGGGGACGGGTGTTGTTCGGTTCAGCCATGGCTCACCTCTGTCATAGGGGGGAAAAAAACATGTGTTCAAAATTTGTGGAATATGATGATGCATGACGGTTCAGAATTTACAGCCTATTGTTGGAAGACTCTAAGCACTGTTCATCCCAGAGTGTGACAGCAACCACCTCATAATATTTTGTTGTAATTTCCCATCACTGTTGTTCATCATAGGAGCAGCCTAGGCGATGCAGATTTAGTCGTCTAGTACAGAGATTCGGAAACATACAGCGTAACAGACAAATGTAGGATGTCAGGGTGTTGGATGTAAAAGTACAAGAGATACCAGTGAGCTAAAATATTAGAAAAAAGTTTAATATAACAATCTGGACCACCTGGAGCATCCCGAGAAGAGTTCTACAAAGCAAGTTTGACATAGCCAGGCTTTCTCTGTGTAAGCTGGTTTCACATAACCTAAAAACCCAGTCAGAGAAAACAGGTATCACAATGCCAGTTATCAATTTTATTTGTTTTCCAAGGCTTTTATCTTTAAGCTCTGAGTCTGAAAAACGAGGCATTTAACGCGTCATGTGACACAAAATGGACCGATCGTGTGCCACCTACTTCACTCAGAGGAACAGGTTGTTATTATGGAGAGCTATGAAGAATGCAAACATTCTTACTGCAACTGATGCAAGACAGGAATGCAGGTACACAAATTGGTAATCATGTGAATTAATATGTTAATATCACTCAGTGCACTACAGCTGCACATTATAGCTGTTAAATTTATAAACTTCGCAGGTCAAACACCATCCCATAATTAAAGAGACGTGGAAATTACTTTGATTTTGGACCACATTAAAGTGAAATTAATGTTATTGAGATTAATTAGTTTTCTAATCTGTGTTCTATTAGCTGCAATACCAGCAGTGTAAAACAGACTTGGCAGCAACTCAGGACAAAGCATAAAAACTAACATATGTGGCAAGACGCTGCGTACAGTTTGCCTACTCTAACTTAACGGCTCTGTTCAAAGGGATTACTAATGTGCAGCTCAACAGTTTTGCAGATATACTCCCTCAGCTGAGAGTCTGCATTGCTCAGAGAAAATCAGCAGGAAACGATGTGGTCAAAGGGTGGCGCTTCTTACAGCCGATTCAAATCCCAAACGCTGAACGTCGGTTACCATGGAGATCTACTAGGTTAATGAAGAGCCCCTTTTGTAACACTGAAAACTTTGACTTGAGGTTCAACATGCCTCGCTACTCGCTAACCCAATAATAATAATGATAATAATAATAATGCATTGGTTTTATATAGCACTTTTCTAGACACTCAAAGACGCTTTACATTGCATTATTCATTCACTCCATACTCCATGGTGCTAAGCTACGTATGTAGCCACAGCTGCCCTGGGGTAGACTAACAGAGGCCAGGCTGTCAGTCTGCACCATTGGCCCCTCCGACCACCACCAACCACTCACTCTCACACTGCATCCACCCAATAACCTTGCTTCACAGTAGAGCCCTCTGTTAGCCAAAGGTAACAACACGCACACAACATCCCTGGCTTGATCTGTATTGGGGTTTGCTGCACGTATTACTTTCCTCTTGTTTACTGTCAACTGCCAAGTAAAGACAAAAAAACAAAAGGCTTTCAAATCTCCCAAACCTTCACAGTGTTGGTTCACTCTCACTGCTCTCATTGCGTCTTCAGTGTCACTTTCACCCACAGCATGGGACAAAAAAATCTCTAAAAATCTACTGTAGACCACCAGCTCAGCACCAGGCAGGCAGGCAGGCATCCATCTGATGAACATAGTGGAGTATTTAGCAGCTAAAGTAAAAAAAAAAAAAACTTCCCTCAGGAGTTGGTTGAAACTGAGAACAGCTAACACTCATCACAAACACCAGTCTAAATAAATTAAATTGTGTGTAAATAAGCAACTGTTGGCCAACACTTTCTCAAATCAACTCTGAAGTTGATGACATGTCAATATTGTGTTAACAACTTCTTTCTGTTGCCCCCAACACGACAAGAAACAAGTTACTGCAAGTTTAAGGTGTTTAGTCCTTAGTTTTTTTTGTGCATGTTCATCTTTAGAAGGCAAAAGCAGTTATTTTTGTGATCTCTATTTTCCGTATGAATATTATTACTTTGGTGTTTTAGCGCTACACCTCTCAGCAACACCGTGTTTAAAGATAAGATCTACTCTTGGCAATTCCTGGCCTGTAAGCCAATGGGAGACCACAGGGGTCCTTTAGCAGCCTCCACCATAAAGACAATGCATTACAGCAATAGGTGTGTCTCAAAATTACACAATCAAAGAGGTATTTCTGTTAAGCTACGGCTACTGTACGCACACATACCGACTCTTACTCACCCACATAAATAATGCCACCAGGGTCACTGACTAAAGAAGATTACATTTTGCTGATCACACAGATTACCCGTTCAAGTCCATGTAAAAGAGAGCCAATGTCCTGATCAGAGTCTGGACAGGCAGCACTGCACTGCACACAACAAGAAGCAAACAGACTGTTCAGACATCTATATTACTGCTTCTACAACAGCAGGTGCATTATGGGTTAAAAGAGCAAAGGCAGAGGGAATATATTGTGCAGCGGCCGTATTCGAAGTCAAAACACTCATTCAGCATTTCCACTGCAGCATTTCTAATTCTCAATCTTGAAGAGCTTGGGAAAAACAGCACAGAAAATCCAAAGCATCCTTGAAAGCAAATAAATAAATAAGGAAACCAATGAAATACAACGCCCAATTCATAAGATGTTGATTCATATCATGGCATATGGTAGGGAATTTGATTATGATTTAGTATTTTACATATTACAAACAAGGCAGATTTGAAAAGGGATTAAACTGAGACGACCTTTGCAATTACGGTAAAACACACCGTGAACCCAGCTAATACTAGAGCCGTGTGAATGGGGCTTTGTTATGTCAGCTAAGAATTACAAAGTCACATGCTCTTTGTCAAAACCCCACATTTCATTGAGCTTCTTTGGGTACTATATAATGCTAAACGGTCCACACTTACACATACCTTTTAATCTTAACAAGGTATTACAAAGAACTTCACAACGTGTTTCTCATTCGCCCATTTCGCAACGGTATCAAAGCCTCCATGCACAGATCACACCTTGCTATTCCACCGGAGCCACAGCCATCTTAATTGAGATAATAATTAATATCATGATCTTTTCTGCAGTAAGTTTAGAACAGTTTGGAGACGTGAGCCAGAATAGTGATACCTTAGCGACAACCTGCAGTCATGTGAAAAAATTAGGACACCCTATGAAAGCCTCTGTGTTTTTTAAACATATTTAGACATGTTGATATTTAATAATAATTTTAACAATACTAAGAGATAGAAGTACTATAACTAAACAATTAAAACTGAAGAAAATATGTTTAGAAAGTAAGACATGGAGAGTCCTGGAATGGCAGAGTCAAAGCCCAGATCTTAATCCCATTGAGATGCTGTGGGGTGACATGAAAGAGGCTGTACATGCAAAAAAAACCTCAAACATCTCACAGCTGAAAGAATTCTGCATTGACGAGTGGGAAAAACGTTCCTCAGACCGATGACAGAGACTGGTAGATGCTACAAGAAGTATATCACTGAAGTTATTTCAGCCAAAGGGGGTAACACTAGCTACTAGGGGGTAGGGTGTCATAACTTTATCCTCAGAATTTTTGCTAAAATCTTTTGTTTAAAGAGTAAAACAAGATTAGACACTGACATGCGAACATTTCTTAATAAAGAACTGAATATTTAATGGGGTGTCCTAATTTTTTCACATGACTGTATACTTATTTATAGGGCTGTCAGGGGTGTAATGGTGAACAGGAACAACACAGTAAAGACTGTAACATCCATAGAATTTCATTGTTGTTGTAGAAATTACAGAAATACAAATCATTTCTTGTATAGCTCACAAGGAGAACTGCAGCTTTTATAACATTAAACATTATCCTAACTGTCCAGTTGTGAAGATTACACAACCTTGTGCCTGAGATATGTTCGTTAGATCTGGTTCTTACTGGAATTTCTGCTTCAGGGAGAAGACAAAAGAGCTAAAAGCAGCCATATACACCCCTATTTATGGTCTTGTCTTCAGTGCAGTTTTGGTATAATAAGCTGGCGGGGGAAAGAATGGTTTAGTAGACGCTATGCTCTTTTTGAAGTGTGCAGTCCGTTTCATGCTGACACAATAAATACCTCTATTAAGACAGCTGAGAGTGAGCAGAGTGTCTCCTTAGTCTCAGTGGTACAGGGCGGTACAAAACTACCCAGTTAGGGCATACAGTAACATCAGGGAGATATTCGGATCGTTCCAAATTCATTCTGCAGCAGGACACTAAGCCCAAATGTTCAGCAATAAAGGAAAATCTCTCTACATCACGGAGTCAGTCTGGGATTTAATGAAGTCGCAAATTATGTGCAACTGTATAAAGAAGGATCAGTGCTATGAAATACCAAATACTGACGGGATGATTTTCCATATATTGCACTGCCCTCAAGTTTATTACTTTTGAAAGCATCCTCATTATATTTTTAGCGCCTAAAACCTAAACTCTTGCACAGTACTTTATCTAGAGACCATTGCCATTATATTCTAAATTCATTACATGTAAAGTGAAATATTTCAAGCCTTTTGTTGGTTTCAGTTTCATAAATATGGCTTATAGCTCATGTAAAATCAGAAATCCAATAAATATTAGAATATTCCAATTTAAATTTGAGAAAATTAATATTTAAACAGCATAAATACTGTGTATGCCTTGGTCTAGTTTACTACATGCAACCACAATCATAGGAAAGACTGCTGACTGAAAACGACAACAGACACCCTCCACAAGAAGGGTAGACCACAGAAAGTCATTGCTGAAAAGGCCGACTGTTGGCAGAGAGCTGTATTAAAGCCTATTAATAGAAAGATGACTGGAGGAAAAAGGTGGACAGGAAACAGGGACGACTGCAGCCCTGACAGGATTGTCAAGAAAAGTCGATTCAAGAACTTGGGAGAGCTTCACAAAGAGTGGACTGAGGCTGGCGTCGGTGCATCAAGAGCCACCAATTGCAGACGTCTTCAGGAAAGGAGCCACACCTGACATAATTCTAATACCAAGTCACTCCTGAACCAGAGATAACGTCAGAAGATCCCATCGGTGTTAAGGAGAAACAGAAGTGCAAAGTCCTCCTTTCAGATGAAGGTAAATTTTGCATTTCATTTGGAAATCATTTGGTCCTCGTGTCTGGAGGAAGACTGGAGAGGCACAGAGTCCAAGGTGTTTAAAGTCCAGTGTAAAGTTTCCACAGTCTGTGATGATTTGTGGCGTCATGTTACCTGCTGGTGTTGCTCCACTGAGTTTTATCAAGTCCAAAGTCAACACGGCATCTACCAGGACATTTTAGAGCACTTCATGCTTCCATCTGCTTTATTTAGGAAAAGGAAATCTGCTCCTAACCACAGAGCCAAAACTACGACCAAATGGTTGGCCGGCCATGATATTACCGCGCTTGATTGGCCAGCCAGCTCACCTGACCAGAACCCCATGGAACCTCATAAGGGGTTCTGTCAAGAGACGGATGAGAAACAACCGGCCCAAAAATACAACCCAGCTCAAGGCTGCTATCAAAGCAACCTGGGCTTTAATAAGACCTCAGCAGCCTCACACCATGACCACCTCCATGCTGCGCTGCATTGATGCAGGAATTCATGGTAACGGAGCCCCAACCAAGCATTCAGTGTATAAATTAACATACCTGTCAGAAGTTGGACATTTCTGTATTGTAAATCCTTTGTTTGATCGATCTCAGGAAATATTCATACTTGAGATACTGGATTTCTGTTTTTAATGAGCTGTAAGCCATAATCATCAAAATTAAAACAACAAAAAAAGGCTTGACATATTTCATTTTACATTTAATAAATATAGAATATATGAACGTTTACCTTTTTGAATGAAAATACAAAATGTTCATTGGATTTTTCTCACATTGTTTTGATTTTTTGAGATGCACTAGTACACCTTTCAGTGAGCTATGAGCCTCTCTCAAGCTGTGTTCTCTTAGGTTACACACTCACTCTCACACACACACACACACACTCGCAGTACTTGCTAAAATTAGATCCCCATCCTGAGGGGGTCTTTCAGAAGACGCTTTCTGTGAATTCTGGTCAGACTGCTGATGTCTACTCTTCCTTTATCACTGTGTCCCGTGAATCAAATTCTAACTCCAGTGCTGCGGTGGTGAAAGAGAAAGCAGCTTTGCCTCTATTGTTTCTCATCCAATTAGTTAAGAGCTTTCTGTTGTGAAAACAAAAGCTTCATAATGCTTACATGCATTTGCTGTTGTAACAGATTGTACTCTAAGTTAGCACTATCTGACTCTCTTAGTTCTCAATACTGTCGTTTATAAAGATTCAGGTCACCTCATAGTATTAATAAAGAGAGAGAGAACTTAAAGACACCTTTACATCTGGCAAAATGGCAGCTCATAAACATGAATATCATCTAAATTTTTTACTCAAGATCTTCCAGTTAAGCTACACTGAAGTAGATTCATGATTGGTGTCGTCTATTGGGAAAAGCAGTGATTGCAGAAGGTAAATGACAACAGGAAGTTTTCTTAAAAATAGCAAAATAAACAATTGTGGAAATTATTACATATATACAAGATGCTGAATAATTTCAGTTTCAGCGCATAAAATCAACTGATATGGAAAGAGGCATACGTGAAAAATAACATAATGTCTGCCAGACTGGAGCGCTGGAGGAATATTACAGATTGCATAACAAAATATGTTTCTCACTGTTCCACTACAAAGGCATATGTTGTTGGCTCAGGCTGTAAGAAGATTTTCCCATCACAAATCAGTCCTCATGCCCTGACCAGAGCTAACATTATACGTTAAAAACCAATTAGTCTTTTTTCCAAATGAAACACCGAACAATTAATAGAGTTTGCTTGTGGTTTTATTGATGATAAGCTGCAGTGATAATGGTGTGATTTCAATCAACTACGCGACAAAAGCCTCTGTGTGCTCTGGAGAGTGAACAACAACAAACACAAATGAAGTCAGGTTCTTGACTGAAATAAACCGGGCAAAGAGGAGTTCAAAAAGGACATTATTTTTCTCGACGATGGAAACGCTGCAGGCCCAGATGGCGTTCCTTCTGGAGCCAAGAAAGCTTATGTAAATACTCCTCCAAACATGCTGCACAAACCAAGGGGCAGTCTGGCAAGGGGAGGCATTTTCACAGGACGTAAAAGCAAGCCTTCGATGCTTCCTCTAATATAAACCTTTGTGGACCTGCTCAGGAGAGATGTGCACGCCGATAACTCACACTGAAGCAATCGATCGGACGCCACTGAGCCAGGTCTATTAGGCTAATTAAACAGTTGCAGTTTCTGTGTCGCAGACTTTCAAAACTCCCCTGCATGTATGCAAATAGTGCTTGTTTATGACACCCACAGGAGCGATGGCATGAAAATGAGCCATCCTAGTCTGCACCGAAGCTGGAGACTGAGAAAAGACAGACACAGAGGAGTCATTTCAAACCGTGACACTGTGAGCCGTTTGTATTCGGAGCTTTATGAAGTGCTGCTATTTATCTAACTTTAGCCGCTATTCATCATGATTTTTAGCTGAAAGGCTGTCAGCTGAGAGACAAAAACGGAAGATGAAGGAGGCAAAGCAATGGAACGTGTGTTTGTCAAGACAGACTGAGACACTGCCGGCCTTAAAGCAGATTTATCTATTGCTATGTTTTGAACATCCTCAATTAAAAACAATGTTATGCAAGAAATCGCCGTTTCTACACGAGCTTTTTTTGTTTAATTATATATATTAAAATGTACAGACATGTCAAACACAAAGAAACTGCATCAGCAAACAGACTTACAGTTACTGACAGACACTTAAAGAAATATTTGTTAAACACCACACTAATATTGAATAAACAATCATGAGACTGTGACAGCTGCCAGCAGCGTCTAAAAGAGCAGCTCGCAAGAGGAGACATCAAGACCCAGCCTTTCAAAAATCACTATTTATAAAATCATCTGAACCGGCAGTGATGTGGCTGTAAATAAACATATTTTAAGGTATTTCCAAGCAGATATGTACCAGTGTAAAGAGAAACAGACACAACAATGACTTATTGAATTACTCAGATCCATATTTAAAAGAAGTTACTTTTCTTTTTTAATATTAGTAAAGAACCTAAAAGCATCTGACTGCCGTTTCGTGCCAGCTCAACAAAGCTCGTTTGCTGCTCGAGACAAAAGTGCTTGTCAAACACCACAAATGAGGAAAAATCACGTGAGGACTGCAGGCGGCAACCACGATGAAATTCTCCCTCAGTGAGGACAAAAAGCCTTAAGATAGTCTGCAACACCGTGACTCTTAAAATAGGTACCTTTCTTGTTAAAAATAACTGCAGCTTTCTAAGGTGCGCCACATGTTAGCTATGTAATTACAACAGCCAAGGCCAAGTAAAATGTCTCTGCCAGACGGTTTAACAACTCCTTTTACTCACTATCTGATGAATATTCCGCATAGCTTCTTTGAACTTTACATTTACAAGCCGAAACTGTTCAGTATTACAGAAATTATGCGCATTAGTTTGGGATATTTCAACATTTTACCAGAGCAGGAAACATACAGCATCACTCCAAATGTTAAAAATGCCATACTCAATACAATTAATTTAAAAAATCCTCTTTTACATGTCTTATAAAGGTTATGTGAGTTAAGACCAACACAAGTCGAATTTACAAGGCTGACAAAACTCTACCAGAAGTGTAAAAAAATGTATATACTTATAATATAGTGAGAGCTACATCAACATGTCCTCCAATATTTGTTATTACAGTCACTTGGTTATAATCTTGACTTCTTGCTGTCTCAGAGAACTGCACTGCATTATGTAGAGAAGTGATTTGGTTATTCAGCATATATGCATTGATATAATTGGGATGGACAAATTCAGAAGTTCAGCAGCAGCCAAGTTGACGTAACACTTATTTAAGACGGTTACAAGAACCAGTTGCTCAACAAAAGAATCTGCAGATGTGAGATTCTTCTGTGGGAAAAGTAAGTAGCTTCAGAAGCTAGTCTTGCAACTTTAGTAGAAATAACTTCTTGTAGGTGTTTTACATAACTGTCCACCACTCTCTGACATCAGCAAAAAAAAAAAAAATCTGACCCGTCTTCCATGCAAACCTCCTTCAGCTGCAAGATCTTAGAGGGTTTTCTGGCTGTTTAACTATCACATTTCCATCGCCACGCTTCACAGTCGCACTTTGGTTCTCCTGAAAAGCTGACTTTGGCTGGTGCCAAACACGTCTAATCCTGCTGTGGCAGAATGACTCAATCTTCCAGTCATCTGGTCAGGGGGAAATCATTCCAAAAGACCCGCTCTTTGCCTGTAAGTTCGCTGGCAAAATGGAGGTTTTGTCACCGTTACATTCCGTAGTGGCTATTTGTTGAAAAAAATAAACTTAACTTTAACTAAGTAATCAAAAAGCCACTGATGCGCCATGGGTATGTGGTTTACGCAGGCAAAAGAGCCATTGTCCATAGCAGATTGTTGCACTTCTTCTTGTTTTATTCAATACCAGGCAAGCAAACAAACAAAAAAGGCGCCATCCTCCTGTTGCCTGTCTTGCTCAGGTAAAAAAACCATATGCCCACCCAGGTGCATGCTGGTCCTATGGCTGCTACCTACCTAAATAGACCTCAGGTGCCCATAGCGTTAAACCAATCTATTAAATAAACCCACAAAATAAGCTACTAATTAACCCAGACAGAATATGACAAATAAGCAAATGATAAATCCACACAAATAACTAACAAAGAGAATATTATTACGTAATCCAAACAAAAACAAATGAACAGATATTAAAGAACCATACAGACTACTAAATAGCTCCTACATGTTCTTTTCAGACAGTTTCAACTTTTCCTTGATTCACCCCGCATGTAGGTCAAGTCTGTGTAACATCTTTCTGATTGTCTACCTCGAAAACAACAGCTGCAGAGTTACCTGCAGATTGTGTAAAGAAATTTTGTGGTTCTCGTAGACTTCTTTGTTCCCTTTGCATCAAACAGTCTGCTCTTAGACTCGGGCAGCCACTCCTGGACAAACCTGCAGTCCTTTGAAATCTGCATCACTAGCAGACGAGTTTCCTTACAGTGAAATAAAATATGTTTCAGACCTTTTTAAACTCATAGGAATCCAAAACCTTTTTTTTCTGAGCACGATTTTGGCACATTTCAGTAACACCCACAACAGCAGATCCTCAATGTCAGAGGTTTAAATAAAAACAGACGCTCCCTGAGGCGATTCTTATAACTGGCATCTCATCTGGAAACCAAGATGTGACAAATACAGAAATGTGCTTAATTTTTCCACGTGACGATTTGTTTTTTAATTTAGACAATAAAAATGGCTAAAAATTGATTTTTTAAGTGTCATCTGAGTTTATCACCGTCTGTTTCATGTAGGATCAAAACATGTGTCTGGTAAGAATCGTCCGTTAAATAAAGCAAAGAAATGTGATGTACGACAGCAGAACCTGGAGAACACAAAGCCATGCCAGGGGGCCACATGCACTGTATGAATACATGAAGTAAATGTTGGACAGGGGCACATGAGGCAGAAGCTATGACGATGGATATCCCTAAACTATTCACACAACGAAGATCAATTCAACAAAATCCATTTAAAAATCACCTTTTCTCACTCCAGGTTGAGTCTCACAGTTAGACTTCACTCTGATTGTGTACAAATCCTTCCTCCATCACAAGGAAGGGTAAATTAACATCAGCAAGGTTTGATTAACCTCTTAAAGGACCAGAATAATGGGGCCACATTCACCTCCACTATACATGTAACTTTTATTTCTGCCCCACAGGTACTGAAAGGCCAACTAGTGCTCTAGGACTGGTTTTACTTTAATTACTTGGATACATTTTTTAAAAAATGTTTTCTTGAAAAATGAGGAAAAACGTGCGGGTGCCAGCCTACCATACTCAGCATCTTTGGGTTCTGGGCTGCTGGACAGGGGATTATGATATTGAACAATCGATTGATTATGACATAAAAAGTATTGATGATGTACATAATTGTTGGTTGCAGCCTTGCAGTTCTCCTGTGATGAAGACATACAACCTTTCCCTGGGTTTTCTCTGTGTTAATTAACTTAACAGACAGAAAGAAACTTCATAAAACCCAACTCTACAACATACTACTTCAACATAAATGAAACCAGATTTGAACGTTGCATCTGTTATAAAATTAGAGTCACAAGATGGATAAAGGAGCTACTATGGTTGATATATATATATATTTAGTGGTGCAATAAATCCAATTAATCATATGATATGTGATAATCCCATAGTCCTGGGCCCCCTGGGCATTTTCCCCAACTAGTGATCCAGCCTTGAACACCAACCATGACTCTAAATGTAACGTTGCATTCATATATGGTCAAGAGCATACAATCAAACTTCTATCATGGCAAAAAAGAACCATGGTCGCATAGATTTAATCATTTAACATCAATGGATCAGTATGCTGGGTGATTAAATGCTGCAAATAACAGCTATTGTTTTAAGTGAATACTCTGTTATTTTCTCCATGTGTTGCTTAATAATTATGCCAGAAATGACTGAAAACAGTGGACGGCACGGCAATATGCTTTGGATTATTTACTTTACATATTATAGAGCAGGCAGATTTGCACAGGATTAAAACTCAGGCGTCTTTTGCAATCGTTACAAATGAACATCAGCTGCTGCTAATTCAGTTTATCCAGTCATTTGCTCTCATCAAAACACATTCATGTCATGAAAGTAGTAGGATATGAGCAGGGATCCAGAACCCAAAAATCCTCAGACTTGAGAAGAAGGAACCTGAAATAATGAAGGGATTATAGCCTGGCTGGCAGAGCCTGGGTGGATGAGCTTCTTGGGAGGTTAAGTTCAGGGCAAACCAGCCTGAATGAAAACATCCTAAATGCAACAGAGACACTTGACTTTGGCAGGGCGGACTTTGGGTCCCAGAGGTCTTGCGGCTTTAGATGTGACAACCTGTGCGCTGCGAGCTCCATCACCGTGCAAACCGAACGAACCGGCAGCTGCACGGACAGGTGACGTGGTGAATTTGGGATCAAACCACGGGGTGCTCGGGGAGGAGAGGGGCTGGTGTTTTGGGAGAACGATGCGGATATAATGAAGGAAGAAATACCGCGTGATTGTCGTCTGTGTGTCCTTGTGGGGCTCTAATCCTTTGCTAATCTCCCCGCACATGGAGAACTACTTTCTATTTTACACCCGCCATTCATAAATACACGTTACCGGGATTATTTAACTAATGTCCCTTAACTAGCCCTGTTTCCTCTGACTCTGTCATAAGTTATATTTCTCTGGCTTTCTTGATCAACCAAACTAACGGTCTTGCTGAGCGCGGCACTGACCGGTAGCTAGCTGTTAGCCAACCTAACTTTCACATCTTACCACCACAGGAAACCTCAAATCTACGGACAAAACTCCATAAATAAGTGTACCGGAATATCAGGTTGAACAAACAGCCCCTTACATTCAGCAGGCAGCTAGCTAGAAGCAGCCGCTGTAGCGCGAGGACAAAGATGGACCAACCCACATTTATAATTTGGGCAATTTAACATATCATAATCATCTATTCACACCAAAAGCATTTTAAAGTGAGTCATTTCGTTTTCACAACATCAGTTTCTGCAAAGTTATGAATTCGGCGTACATGATTAGCTTACAGCAGCCTTTATTTCAAATCCTCACCAACTTAGCATTCGTTCACAACTGTTGGCTGCCACCGCCCTCCAAAATTATAATATTAAAGCTAAAAAAAAATGTGTTTAAATTCTGTTTTGAAAGTTTTCAGAGATGAATGGGCATTGTATAAGGTGTTCAGAATAATTCAACTGATCTGAGGTGATTTACGGTTCTGCTACATGCGCTGAGCCGCACGTCAACCTTAAACAGGCATATTTTTGAATGGGCTTCGGCGTACGTGACCATGACAGCTACCAGCGGTTAGCTAACCTCATGCTAGCTAATTTAGCACCGCCGAAACGCCTTACCTTGTGCAAACTGAACGCTGTATATCTCGTTGTAAGGTTAGCTGGATCATAGAGGCATCCGGGTTAATGTCTTAACTCCCAGTTAACGGGTCAGAGACACGGTAACGTTAGCCCGGTCGCTGGGCGGTGATAGCCTGCTGCTGTGGCCGCCGGCTCGCTTCTTCGTGCGTGGCTCCTCCTTCCAGGAAATGAAGGATGGGTGATGCTGCTTTCACGGTTTCGCCCAAAAATCCAACTTTCAGAAAAAAACAGCTAATAATAATTACTACTAATCAAATTAATTTCACAAATTATGATCACAAAGTCGGTATAATGCAGCTAAGAAATACAGAGGCACTAAAGGATGTTTAGAAGATGCTAATTAATATTTTAAGTTTATAATTCCCTCGTTACGGGCCGTAAACGTCTCATTAGCTCCTTTTCATACAAGAGCCCAGCTTCATTATGTATTAATTTGTTAAAGTTTTGTCATCACGTTTCTCTAAAATATCTACAACTTTGCTGAGTCATTCACCCTCGCCTTCAACTAAGAGGTAGTTTAGATTTTTCAGACAGTTCATGAATGCAGCATGGTAACCCCATCACATGCTTTGATTGTTTGATTTCTCTTTTTTGTCACCTATGCAAATGTGCATTTTAACAGAGCCATTAACACTTTATTGCCCAGTGTGATAAGATTTTTAAGAAGATTTTATACTGCTTGCACAGTAATTATAATAATTCAGAATTTTATTTATTTAAAGGACACTTTTCAACATACAAGGAGTCAATGCAAGGATGCTGAAAAAGGAGTGGCAGGATCACATTTCTTTGTTCTGGTTAATAGCCTGATTCTATAATAAAGGCTTATCTTTTTTTCTCTGTGTGGAGGTCCATCAGCATCAATTTCATGTCTTAAATGTTATTTTTGAATAAACAATTCATTGTCTTATAAGTCATGAGGACAAGTGAGCTCCAGAAATGGCTATTAAGTAAACCTTGAGCTAAGATTATTTAGTTTCACGTCTAATTCCAAGACTGAGGTTGGTGAATTTCATTTTTCTTCAGTTTTCACAGCTTTAATTTGTTGCACATGACTGCAGCAGAAAGCATATCTACAGGTTTAGAGACGTACGGCCACTTGAAGATGTCACATTTACAGACCAGCAAAAAAGCCCTTTTTCTAGAATGAAGCCAGTCATTAACATCTGGCCACATGTTCTTGATATATCTTCAGCTGTAGGACACATTCAGTTCAGACATGACAGTTATTAAAAACCAAACTAACTCTAATGTGGATCTAATGAGTATAGATACACGACTCAGTTTCACTGTTAGTCGTTTCTCAAGTATTCAATCACTAATCTTCTTTGCAGGGTCTGCAGATCTTTAAGAGATGGATTTAGGGACTCAGCAAGGACAAGTAAGGCCTTAATTATCTTTTAAGAGTCATGGACACCATCTACAGAGTATCAGGACTCACAATTACTGAAACTCGTGGACAAAAGTAATCACAACTATGAAATATCTGTTGTATATTAAAGATCTGTTAAATGGGAGTGGATGTGTGATCAAATGTTGCGCTGCTGCTTGTTTTTCTAATTACATTTTGCAGTAAATCATAGTATTTAAAGTCATTTTTCAACATACCTTTTTGTGGGAGCTACAGCTGCTATGTGCCATTTTCCTCAGGTTTTGAAAAAGTTTGGATCTTGATTGTCTGGTTTATTTTGAATTGTGCAAATAATGAGTCAGCATAATGAACCGCATTCAGTGTCTGTATTATACACTTTGGTATTTCTTATGCTGGCTATTCGCCTGATGAAGACACTCACCTACACAATTTGTTCCAGTGGGATTAGTCCAATGTGTAACAGTACGTAAACTTGGATTGGCGCTCGCTGGTTAGCAGCGTCGCCTCACAGCTAGAAGATCCCCGGTTCACGTCCCGGTTAGGACGCCTGGGATCTTTCTGTGTGGAGTTTGCATGTTCTCCCTGTGCAGCGTGGGTTTTCACCAGCTTCCTCCCACAGTCCAAAAACATGCTGAGGTTATTTGATGATTTTAAATTGTCCGTAGATGTGAATGAGAGTGTGCTTGGTTGACCGTCTCTATATGTAGCCCTGCGAAAGACTGGTGATCTGTCCAGGGTGTCACGTGTCTTTGCCCGAGTCGGCTGGGATAGGCTCCAGCGGTGTATAGAGAATGGATGGATGAACTGGCACCAAATTAAAGAATCATAAATTAGTCGAAGGCAACTTTTTTTTTTGGTTCTTAAAGATGTTTCAGCGCCCATCCAACACATTCCCTCAGTTCTCCAGGTATTAAACCTCAACCCAGATCACAAGGCTTAAGGTGTCAGTGGTGGCGAACCTGCCTGGGGAGGATCTCAGGACTGCATTATAATTATCTTGTAAGTGGTGTCATAGAGAGGTCGTCTCCCAGTTGTTTCCTACTAAATCACTTAGAATTACCATGACGCGGACGACCGAGAATCTACACTAACAAATAAAAGGGATTGTCTAATCATTACAGCTGCTGAATTCCTGACGGTTTTGCTCCACATTTACTGGCCTGTTCCTTCACGTCGTTGGTATAAATGACGTCAACCACCAAAAAAAGGGAAAACTGACTTTTTATTATTTATTTCTCCACGCAAGACAAAGCCATTCACCAACACTTCACTCACATCACTTCCCATTTCGATATAAAAGTTTGTTACAGTATTGAGAAATCGTCAACAGTAACAGCAACAGCAACTACCCCCACACCTACAAAGACTACTTTTAAAACATTCGTGCAACAAATGCTACACATTTAGGAAAAGAACACAAGAGAAGACAACAGATTTTCATACAGATGATGTCACTGGCACCATAATTGGTCAGAGCATGTAGTATGTGCACCAAGACATAGTGATATTAAGAGAGGAAAGTGTCAGTTATCACTTTTTAACATCCTAAAATGGTCCCTTTAAAGTTACCGACTGACTTTGCAGCAGATTTTTCAAGTCTAGTTGCTGCACCTGTTACAAAGCTACCAAAACACATAATTCATTAATCTCTAGAACAGTCAGCATTATGATCCAATGCCAACCTCCCTTGTACCTACCAAGGAGTTGATCCTGCTCCTCTAGTTGCCTCACTTGTACTCAAATACAATCGGTTTGTTAACGCTACTAACAGAGAAAGACTGTCATTGGTCCCTAAAACAGCTGATTAGGATGCAGGTCTACATGTTTATTGTGCGTAATAAAGATATGCTAATTTCTGTGGTTGTGATGTGGTTAAAAAAAAAATCGAGTAACATGTGTTTAACTGGAGAAAAGCAGTGCTGTGTCGCAGCAATTATTCAATCTGCATCGATCATGTAACTGTATTAACACCCGTTTCAGGACTGGAAATCAGAAAGTCACAGATTTTAGGAAATAATACAAAGGTACCCTGTCGAACACTTATTCTAACAGTTGGACCATTTGTCTTACAAATACGCAGCACAGGGATTTATCTGCCCATCACTGTGGCCAGCAGGGCCATCCGGATGTACATGCCGTTCTCCGCCTGACGGAAATAGGCCGCTCTCGGGTCTGTGTCCACCTCCGCACTGAGAGAAAAATACAAAAGGAAAACAATAGGAAATTAGTTTACCTACTTCACTATTACAGTAGAATTTCAAACGGACCACATATGAAATTGGCAGTGGAGGAGCTGCTCTCAGCAACATCCATCCATTATCTATACACCGCTTAATCCTCTCTAGGGTTACGGTGGGGGGGGCTGGAGTCTATCCCAGCTGACTCTGGCAAAGGCAGGGGACACCATGGACAGGTCACCAGTCTATCACAGGGCTACACATAGAGACAAACAACCAAGCGCACTCTCATTCACACCTACGGACAATTTAGAATCATCAATTAACCTCAGCATGTTTTTGGACTGTGGGAGGAAGCTGGAGAACAGGGAGAACATGCAAACTCCACACAGAAAGATCCCAGGCGTCCTAACCGGGACACGAACTTGGCATCTTCTAGCTGTGAGGCGAGGCTACTAACCAGCGAGCCACCATGCAGCCCCTCACAACAACATAATTAGATCAAATATTAGTGGATGCACATGGAATTTTTCATACCTCCCAAAACACCTTCCTGGTCTAACTGATAGTTGATCAACATAAAAGATTTGTTTGTCAGAGAGCCATACACTAAAATTATAAAAAGGCCTTTTTCCAGGACTTCCTCACACTCTATAGTCCAAACCATTCATCAACTAGCACAGTGGTTCTCAACTGGTTCAGCCTCAGGACCCACTATGTCTCTATTAATATCAGTTGCGACCCAAATTTTTGAAGTTTGCTGTTCCTGTTAACAAATTAAGGTTTATTTGGGTGCAGTCTCAACACATTTTGATATAACACAGGGAAATTTTGGCTTATTTTTTGCTCATTTTGGCATATTTGGACGTTTTTACTAAGTTTTTGGGTCTATTTTGGCCCATTTTGACAGATTCTGAGGACATTTTGGTTTATTTTTGGCACATTTTAGCATAAATTTCTCCTATAAGCTCGCAGAACCAAATCTAGAGGTTAATAGTGGGCAACTACTGGTGTCACCACCACTAAATATCCTGCTATTGAAAGCAAACTGTGTCATAAGAAACACATCCTTTAAAATAAAAGACTTTATACCACTACTTTTTGGGAGGACATGCTTCTGCGACCCTCTAAAAATGGCTTCGCGACCCACTTTTGGGTCCCGACCCACCAGTTGAGAACCACTGAACTAGCACATTAACTGAGAGGTGGGCCACAAAAGGTCCAAAAACTGAACGCTTCTGTCATAGTAGATCCCCTTTTACACAAGCTCTCAACCTCCGTCAGATACAAATAAGATTACGTTCACGTTAGAGACTGGAGGACTGCATTGGATTGGGATCCCACGGAACTTAATGCAAATCTCACGGGAGCAGGCGGTTTTAATTTTGCTGCAGGCTGGAGCTGGTGGTCAAAAATTAAACTGCAGTCGCCCGGATTTACCACAGCCAGAAGGATGGAGTCAAGAAATGAAGTTGGAAAGAAGATTAAATCGGGTTTTTACAAAACAAAAACAAAGTGACGCACGTCTGACATGTGGATAGACGTTCCAGTTGTTAATGACAAAGGGATGAAAAAAATAGACTTTGGTACAACAAATGTGCAAAGTGCTGATATACGACCGGCAAAAATCATCTTTCCTGCACATACTAAACAAGATGCAACCGAGAAATGTATGAAATGAACTTATAGTCAAAAAATAATGCATTCTTATGAATGCAGTGGTAATATTATTATTGTTATCTGTTATTACTGACCAGGTATGCAATGCTTTATTAAAGCTATACAGCAAAATGACTTTAATGGTCAGAAATCCAGAGGAAGCAGGATTAAATAAACAGTCCTGTGCAGGGCCTCTGTACTGGTTTTGTACTAAGATTCAGTCTTTTTGTGTTCATGGTTCATGTTTGTAAGTGGCATGTATCCATCCCCAGTGTGAACACAGATTTAAATAAAATGTCAGCGGCAAGAATGCAAGAACAACAAAGATTATGTGTGCTACAGTCAAGGGCGGCTGTGGCTCAGGGGATAGAGCAGGTTGTCCACTGATGGCAAGGTTGGTGGTTCGATCCCCGGCCCCTCCACATGCCGAAGTGTCCTTGGGCAAGACACTGAACCCCAAGTTGCTCCCAATGGCAGATTAGTGCTTTGCATGGGAGCTCAGTCACCATTGGTGTGTGAATGGGTGAATGTGAAACACAGTGTAAAGCGCTTTGGATACCACTAAGGTAGAAAAAAGTGCTATATATATATATAAGTGCAGACCATTTACAGTCATATTTAAACTATATTAAAAATTAAGTGTGGTTTGAAAAGGAATATCTCAGTAAATATCCAACAACTTTAAAACTCGCTCCCCATCACTGCTGTACGTGTTAATTTTTACAGGGCAGTAATGTGCCAATAATAAGCAACACCTCAATTCTGATCAGACTGTTCTGACAGCAATCACACAGCCAGAGATCCGATATCAATCAGATAACAAAGATCTGATATGGAAAAAAACTGATTTGGTTTGTCCATGCTTCTGTGAATTAAACTGATTTACTTGGAGGAAAGAAAACACAATTTGGACCTCTTTAGCATGTAACATAAAGAAACTCTACATCAAAACATCCAAATTGAAACTGAGCTGACAAGATAGGTCCTTTGATTAAGTGATAATGTGGTGAAATGCGTCACTGAGCTGGTCTTACCTGATCTCATTGACTCTGGGTAGTGGATGCATCACCACCATCTTCTTCTTGGCTGCAGTCATGATGTGAGGAGTGAGGATGAACTGACCAAAACACTGACAGAGAGACACAGAATTAGAGGTCCGTGTGAGACTCCTGTGCATACGTTTGATAAAATTTTGCAAAATTTTAACCCATGTTACTAAAAACACTCCTATAAGGCAAGATTTTAACCGAACCAACCCTGTTCCCATCAATCGTAGATATTTTCATTATCCTTAAATTAGTGCTGTCAAAAATATCGCGTTATTAACGCGTTAACGCAAATCAATTTTAACGGCGTCAATTTTTTTATCGCGAGATTAACGCGGGCGGGGGCATGGTTGGCGAGTCCGACAGGATCTCCTGCTGGTGGTGGTACAGCAGCAGTCTCCTCGCCTCCATGCCTTTCTGTCGGCTCCTTTTCCCCGTCCCGAACCGCCTGCTGCTGGTCCACGTGGTTCGGGACGCGCACAGCCAGGTGACGGCGGCCTGGGGTGAGCGCATGACGATTGACAAGACCAAAGTTATGTGTGTGTTGTCAGAGTGAACTGAGTTATCATCGTAGCACATCCGGTCTGTAATACCACTTGATGGCCAAACACAGCTGACGCAAATTCTCCGCCTCCTCCTCGTATAAAATGATAATTCAAGGGACATTTAGAATAGATAAAAAATGTGCGATTAATTTGCGATTAATCGCGAGTTAACTATGACATTCATGCGATTAATCGCGATTAAAAATTTTAATCGATTGACAGCACTACCTTAAATGTCAAACACAACATTAATGCAATGAAGGGGTGCTGATAGTAGAAGATAAAAGCAACTCAATAACTGTGTTGCTGCTGGAGCCAGTGTTTCAGTGTTTTCTGCCTCACTGGCTCCGTACTAGCATATGTAAGTTGTTTACGACCGAGTTCTTTGTGATCCTACACGACGAAGGAATCACATTTGTGTTTTGTGGGGATCTTCTGCTCAACAGATCTCCCAGAATAAAGCATATCTGCCTATTTTGTAGAGACGCGACAGGGCGGAATATAATCTTTTTAGCATTTGATATTTCATTTGTTTTTCCGGGCATCATTCTGTAAAGTATCATCCTCTTGTTGTTTTCGTGAAAAGCCTCTGATAAATTTCCCTGCATAAGCCTCAGATCGGTCCCTGGTGTTTCTACTGAATGTTATGTAAAACTATTGTCATCGGAAGGATCCCGATTAAAAAGAGTGTTTTCAAATTTGTGCGTTGATATTTTTTTGTACAGATTGCTTTAATGTGACGCAATTTATATTTTCACCACAGTGACAAATAGAAGCATTATTAAATACTGTCCGGCATACCATGTGCCACAGCAGCGTGACATAAAAGAGAAATATGAGCATTTGTCTGCTTTAATCTGAGGTAAAACAGTAAAATCAGTAGATGAAATGAAACTTACAGCTTTGTACTCCTCCTCAGATGCAAACCTCTCTTTCTGAATCCTCGTCATGTAGAGGACGTCGGTCTCAGGAAGAGCCTCCTCAATACTCTCAAACTCCTCCTGCAAAACAAAGAACAAACACGACCGTATCAAGTCTCTTACTTTATGTGAAACTGAGAAAATAACATTCACATGCATGTTAATTCAGTCTTTCATTGCTTTTTTTTGTATGCATAGTGCTGCTGTTTAGTCCCCACCTGTTTGATGCCCTTTGAAGCCACGTAGCTGATGATCTCTGCTGGCATGTGGAGGTTTCTGGGAGCCACATAGCGCAGCGTGATGCGGTACTGAGTCAGCAGTTTGGCCAGGGAGTGAACTGTGCGGCCATGTTTCAGATCCCCCACCATGGTGATCTGACAGAAAACACGAGTTGAGAGTGAGTCTCTCTACACGCAGCTTTGATCCGGTTCAGGATCAGGATTTAAATCTAAGCCGCCTCACTGTCCCTCACCGTCATGCCGTTGACCGTCCCCAGCTCCTCCCTGATGGTGAAGACGTCCAGCAGGGCCTGGGTCGGGTGCTCCCCAACACCGTCTCCGGCATTGATCACCGGCTTACGGCAATGACGGGACGCGCTCTGTGTACGGCAGAGGGAGAAGAGTTACATTAAGACAATACTGAAGAGCCAAGAACAAATACTTCATGTATTTTTTCTATGAATCAGTTACACCATTCAGTGTATGAAACATCAAAAACACTTCAAAGTGATGTGTTTAGATTGTTTTTGAGTCTAAATTGCAGTGCAAACCCCAATGATATTAAGTACAAAACAACATACAGCACAATGAATCACTGAATTTTCATATATGAGTGGGTGGATCCAGAGAATATTTGCATTTTGTGCTTCATTAACCTACTGTCACAATTAATTGATTAGTGGACTATCAACAAAAACAGCAGGCTAATACATCTGCACTGTTAATTAAACCCCCTTCCGTAAATATGCACATACACAAGCTGCCATGTAGGAAAGTTAGATATTACATTTATTTGTCTCCCAACTCCAGCTAGGAATTGTGAACAGGTAAGCTGACATGTCAGTGATTTGAAGGTATGCTGAGTGAAGCTGTGAAGGTGCATTCGTTGGTGCTGAGCTTTAGAAAAAAAAGCCAGCCCTGACACACACACACCTCTACAGCTCCAGGTGTTGGGTGACGGAGCACCAGGACGTCAGCGTAGCAGCTCATGGTCTGAACAGAGTCGGCCAGCGATTCCCCTTTTTGCGTGGACGAAGTGGACTCGCTGAAGTGGACGACGGAGCCGCCGAGACGCTGCATAGCCGCTGCGAAGGAGCTGCTGGTGCGAGTGCTGACCTCATAGAACATGGACGCCATCACCTTACCCTGGACAGCAAAGAACGAGGAACATGTTTGAGGTGTGAGGACTGGAATCACAGGAACAAACTGTGTCGTCCCATCTCAGTTCAACATAGCTGTCTTTTTCAGCATATTTACAGTCTATCTGGACACATGTCATTATTGCAGGTTTTATAAGTGATTAAAGAATAAACAGTAACATGAAAAACTTTTTGGAGGTACCTTCAAGATGTCCACACTTCGTTCCTTCTGAACCATCAAACGCAAAGTGTGAGCAACATTGAAAAGGTGTGAGATCTGAAACAAACAAGAGACACAACATTTCCTGTTTAGGTCAGCGTGTGATTATTAAAATTTGGCAACTAATCCAATGTGGCATTATAAAGAGGATTTTCAGACTAAAGACACGATGTCCCTGCTTTACTGTCTACAGTGCTGCACAGAAAGTTTGCCCCCTTTGTGTTTATGTATTTTTGCAGCGTACCTGCTCCTTGCTGAACTGCCTGACAGACAGGATGTGTTGGCCCACCAGCGGGTGCAGCAGAGGAGACGTCTGGAAGTGGGACACCTGTCCAGGAGGTATCTGCCCGGGGCCGGACTGCGGGGAGAGCAGCCTGGACAGAGGAGGAGGATGGCTGTAACCGTCACCAGCACTGGCTGGTGGGAGCATGGCCAACTCTGCAGAGATCACAGAACCACGATGCACCAGTTACTCAGTGGAACATAGTTACTCATACACAAGTCAGCATAAAGAAGGGGAAATATTGGGGGCGCCCTGATAGCCTAATGGTCATGTCGCGTGACCCAAGTGCAGAGGCGTAGCGGCTGTCCTGGGTTCGACTCCGACCTCGGGCACTTACCGCATGTCCTTCCCTACTCTCTCCCGTTTCCAATTCTATCCACTGTCCTATCTAATAAAGGCCAAAAATAAATCTTTAAAAAAAAAGAAGGGCAAAAATTACTGTAGCTTATATTTAGCTTCATGAATCTTGCCAGGGTTTAGTAATGGTAGTAGTATAGATTTTCCTGAAGAAGAGAATTTATGGCACCCCTCAAAGAGAGTTTAGCCAAAAAAAATTGAAGTCAAAAAATGAAATCACCCGCATCAAAAAAGTAAATTTTTCCTAATTGGGGTTTCATTTACTCCAGTTTAATGGACGTTGTTTCTCAAATGGTCAGAAATCAAAAGAAAATACCTAAATATCTGTCAAATAAGGTAACACAGGCTTGTCGCCTTTACTGTACGTGGACTAATCCTGCTTATGGTAATGTGTTGCATTGATTTGCCTGTACTGGAGCCGATTATGGTACTACACGCTACACATAGTAGGGGCAGCTTGAGAGACTCTTTGTACACAATATAGAAGAAAAATGTCCGATGTCAGACTTTGTTTTACCACTACAGAAAATGTAACCCTGACTTGCATTTAATGTGCCCAAGCATTATGTGAGTTGCAGTACCTGGTGGTAGTCCAGGATCAGAGGAGCGGTGGGTGCGAGGTGGCAGCAGGTAGCCAGCCTCTCTGGCGGCGCGACGAGGGCTCGGCGCTCGCGTTCGGACCAGACCGTCACGGGGAGGCGTCGGACGTGTGTGCTCGGGAGTCTGACGGAACAGAACAGTGTTTGAAATACACACTGCAGCTTAAAAACAGTATGGAACAACGGTTAGGTGAAGTCCACATTATCATTGCTTTCAATTTCAATACCTGTGGGCTCTCTTTAACAGGTTCAGATGGTTGGGCTGAAGCAGTCGACCACGTCTTCACATCTTCTCCATAACCTGGAGGAACCAGCACCTGAAGGAGATGAGAGGTTTCCCCCAAACAAATTAAATTACATACACATATAAATATAAAATCTAGAAATCAATGTAAATGTCCCTTCTCTTTGGGAATTGGAAGATGATCACACAAGTTCCTTTTTTTAAACACACATATAATACACAATTATGGATGCACTGAATAACGTGGTCTTGTAATGCAGCTCCTGTGTGTTCCTTCAAATGCAATTTCAATACAATAAAAATACTGCTGATATCACAAACCAGTATAAACTGTGTTCTACCTATAGCTGTTAGTGTGCTTCCAAAGAAATTAACTGTGTTTTTAGATAACTCTCATTTTAGATGACTGTAAAAGTAAGATGACGAAATTAAAATAGCTATTCCAGTGATGAAAGTGTGATCAAATTGTAATTATCCCTGACGTTTCCACCTCTGGCTCGTGAACACAAAGAGTCTACAACGACTGGTGTGTGCATGAGTGCTGACCTGGCCATCGATGTAGGCCACCTCTCCTCGTAGGACCACACGGCGGACTTTACCCTTCACCTTTAGACCCTGGAAAGGAGTCCACTTGGACTTAGTGAACTGCATGGCCTGAGGAATCACCCACTCCTGCTCCAGGTCCACCTGAAAATTAAAGACAAATAAATGTTAAAATTATGAGCATTATTTCTCATATTATGTATAAAGGACAGCATCCTGTGTGTTTGTCTGTGTACCTCCACGTAGGTGTTTTCCTGGACAGGCAGGTTGAAGATCCTGCGTGGATTGTCATACAGACGTCTGATGATATCATCCAGAGTCAGGCGTCCATCGCTGACAGCAGTCAGCAGCAGTGGCAGCATCGTCTCCAGTCCGGGGTATCCAGGAGGAGGACGCTCACTGTTCTTCTCCTCTACAGAGTGAGGAGCTAACGAAGCAAACCAAAAAGAAGAATACTCAGGACTAAACAATGGGCTGATTTCTGTGATCAGTGCCTGAAAATGTGCTCTCACTAACCGTGGTCTGTAGCGAAGCAGTCGATGATGTCCAGGTTTTCCCACAGCGCCTCCATGTCCTCGCGGGTTGCCAGCATGGGTCGAACCTGCGCTCTTCCGTCGCCGATGTCTGGCACATTTTCCTCACACAGAAAGAGGTGATGAGGTGCCACCTCACATGTGACCTGGATGCCCTTCTGCTTTGCAGCTCGGATTACCAGGATCTGAAAGTCATAGAAAAGTGACAGGTATTACAAAGTCGAGCCAAGAACCTAAAAAGGACATCAGATTAAAGTACTTAAAGTTCACTAAAGCATAAGTTCTAGCATTGTGAGGATGTGCACAAGTTTGCACATTAATCACACACATGAGTAAACAGATTAAACTTAACATGAACTCCAGTTTTCTCACCTTCTCAAATACAATTTCTGCACAAATGTGACTTATATAATGAGATTTTAAAACCAGTTCTTTACCTCCTCCTTCCTGGCCACGTGGGCGATATGAACCGGCCGCTGGTAGAGCTGAGCCACCATGAGGATGGCAGCCACCGTCTGCTTCTCAGCGTGAGCCACAATAGGCATCTGCTTGGGCCACTTCTCAAAGTGCTGTAAAAAGAACCAGACAGTTTAGCTGAAACACCTCTAATGACCGCGAGACTCTGGCTCTAACTTTTCACAATTCTTCTGCTAAAGTTCCAACTAACCCTAACACATGATTGCTTTCCCCTCCTTTTAGTTTAGCTATACTGTTATAAGGAACCTTTCCACACAAACAAAAATATCAGCAAACAGTTTGGCTACAGACCCAGCTCTGATTTTAAGGGACCTGTATCACCTTTTAATTTCATAACTTTTACCATGCATCTAAAAGTTATTTAAACCCTAAAAAAAGGTAAAAACAAACAAAAAATATAGAAATTCTTGTGTAGATCCCAACAAAACAACAAAGAAAACAACCTAAAATTAAAGGGAAGTGGGCAACTGTATGTTAAGGATCCAGGAAAAAGCTAAAACAAGAAAGAAATGAAAAATTACTTCAGTAAAAGAAGAAAATAAACCTGCTAAAAGATGAAATACAATATAAGTAATGCAAAAAAATTTAATCTACTGGGTAGATTCAGCCCACCTCCATCCACAGAGAGACGTTGTCCATCTTGAGGGTGGAGTACGTGTCGTTCAGGTACATCTTGAGGCCGGCAGCCTGGCTGGCGACGGACGGCAGGACGGCAGCGTTGTCCGAAGCAGCGCCCAGATACAAGGCGTAGTCGCAGCGGCAGCCCGCTTTAGCCAGCTGATGACAACGTAACACAGGGTTTATGCTTTATCTCTCGTTTATTAGACTTTTATTTGAACACTTCAATTGGGATTGGCTCCAAGTGGGAATTATAAAATACACTAATGGGAAGAACACAAAACGAAACCAAACAAAGAAACTCCTCACGTTATATAAAAATCACTTTGATATAAAATTTGAGACTCAACACTTGATCCCTCTCAGAGTCGCACCATTTTGGACCAGGCAAGAGTTGCGTTTTAACTTACAGAAACAACCAAAAAGCAGCAAACTATCCTTTTAAAACCCACGCATGTACCTTCTGCACCAGGGCCAGAGTGCCGGCGTCAGTGATGGCCGGGGCAGTGTTGGGCATCGCACACACCAGGGTTACTCCTCCTGCCAGAGCAGCTGCTGTACCAGAGGAGAAGTCCTCCTTATGGGTGGCACCAGGCTCCCGGAGGTGAACGTGGACGTCGATCAAACCTAGGATTCAATTAAAAAGGATTACATGAACATTAGTACGCTGCTTATTGATGTGTGTTTATAAAATATACAATCTAAAGTTTCTGGAATCGGGATATGTGTAGTAACAGAAACATGACAATAGGCTAATGGGCACTGGAATGTACTTTTTAATATTATTTATGATCTGACAGTAAACACTTGCAGAACTGTTTTTACTATATAGCTGAGCACCTCCAAAATACAAAACATTGGCTGCCACAGCTTTAGTTGCAGCTGCCATCAAAACTATTTGTTTATGGATTAGTGTTATTAATTGCCACAAGGTTTCTACAGTGTTTTTGCACAGCTTGATGTCAAAGGTTGAAGAATTAATTCCTCAAAAACATCCCTCAAGGAAGACAAGCTGCATTTGTTGTTTGTATCAGTGACAGCGTCTGTGTTTTAGCCGTTTCATTTAGTTCCGTCTGATCAGTTCTCTGCCACAAATACCCTGACATTATGAAGAACAAGGAAAAAAGACAAAAAATAAAGCTGCAGACAGATGATCAGAGCTTCTGGCATCAACGACAATCAGTCAGACAAAAAGAACAACACATCAGTCAGTTGCCTCTGCCAGCTGCGGTGACTCACCAGGCAGACGGACGAGCGTCTGGGATGCCATGCTGTCGATGTGAGTTTTCACTGGTGGAGTCCGACCAATCTGACGAAGAGCCTGCAAACAAGTCACTGACGATTACTTATGCTGCCGTGCAACTCCAAGCAAATACTTGCAGGCGTAACAGTTGTCAGTCCCCTTTAAAAAGGATTAAAAGCAAAACAAAACACCTTACCTGAACAAACAGCTTGGTGCACTTGATATCGATGATCAGGGGGACAGAGTAGTCGATGGCCATGCGTCTGGTCCGGTAGCCTTTGGTGACAAAGGAGGACAACCTCCGACCTCCACTGTTCCTCATGGAGAGGTTTATGACCAGGTCGAAGTGGTTCTCCTCCAGGTAGTTCATGATGCTGCGCTGCTTCTCTTTGGTGGCACATTCACTGTCATCCTCCTCAAACGGCCAGTCGACTGCAGTCACCTGGACAAAAGGCAATATTAGGCTATTTTTAATAGTTTGTGATCAAGTCTTTAGTTATCACTGTTTCTCTTCTACAACTGGTAAGTATTTATTAGCTCATAAATAACGCCACCATTAAAAACACAGAGTTGATTGTTCATAAATAAACAACACTGCATAGTTTAATCGATGTCAACTGGCATCATCTGTTATTTAATGTACACATAAAGCTATAAAGTTGAAATTTGTATTAAAAAGTAGTTTAGATTTAACAACACGCACATACATGTCACCCTGTAGTACATCAACACACATGCTATTGCAGGTCAAAGCAGTAAGGACTAAATACTAAAATGAACTTCTCCTCAAGTTAAATAAAACCAAGATCAGATGGTTTTACTTCACTTCTAGTCAATTTAGCATCAGTCTGTATCATTACATGCTTTATATGCTGTTTATATGACTTCTGCAGGTGCCAGCAACTTCAGTTTCCTAGTTATCTTTATTTTTTTCAACGGAAATCAAAATAAGAAGCATATTTGAAGAGACTTACCTTGACTCCATGTTCTGTGTAGAAATCAGCAGTACCCAGACTGGCGTAGAGGTCGTATCCCAGAGACTCCAGAGCCTGCACAGTGGGCAGCAGCTCGCTCTTGTTCTACAAACACATATCAAAGGAAACAGTTTGATTAATCAAAGTCATCTGAAGATCAGTGGAGGGAGTGGTCGCCTAGTGGTTTGTGAAGCGAACTTGTAATCGGTGGGTCGCCGGTTCGAGCCCCCGGACTGGCAAGAGGTTGAGGTGGGAGAGTGAGAGCGATGGCTTGTCACAGTCACCACTGTGGGCCCCTGAGCAAGGCCCTTAACCCCTCAATGCTCCTAGTATGTATAGTTAAGGTTAACTATGAATAGGATGGGTCAAATGCAGAGAAGAATCCCCCCCAAGTTAGATTATTATTAATATTACTATTATTATTATCATAACTGGCTAAAACACGTGTTTAATGCTTCAGTTCTGACTCAGTACAGTCTCCTTACTTTCTTACTTTAAGTTCCTCTGATCTGTTTGGTTGCTGTGTTTTCTAGTCGCAATTGTAAATAAACCTAATTATATATCAAGAGCGTGGTAAAAAGCATCTAAAGTGGTTATTTTTAAGACAGACCTGTGAAAAATATACAAACCAGACATTCTTTCATTGTAATTGTAATATAAATGTAGCGACTAATTAAGATAATCATTATTTAAACGTTTTATTGAGAATTATTCTATATGTTTGTATATCATGTGTTTGATGCAGTTTTGTTGTATTGGATGTAATGGTTATCATTTATCGCATCTACTGTGAGCATTTGTTGATTTAATTATGTCTTTTGACCCCCTAGAAAAATAAATGTTGCCAAGGTAACAACTCCGCTGGGTACACAATAATAATATAATAAAAAAACAATGGCAGCTCAAATACATTCAGTTTGTAAGTGGCGTTTGGAATTGCATGGTTTGTTTATTCATTCATTGTCTGGCTAGAACTATTTTTATCAAGCACACACCATCACGTGACGGATTTGTTTGGATGAAACCTGCACTACATTTCCACATGGATGTGCAGCCGCAAAAGACATCTGTTCAACACAACCCGACACTGTAACGTGCTTTAATGCGCTACTATGCTCCGCTAAAATGCACGGTCTCAACTGCCAGCTGGATCACTGTTTAGTTTAACGCAGCGTTCACATCTGCTAAATGACCAAACCAATCGGTGCGTCTCTATTTAAAGACGGTCTCGCTCTGCCAACCTGCAGGTACCTTATAGCTGCCGATGGAGAGCAGGATGTTCTTCTTGGGGATCTTGAAGCCCGTGGAGAGCATGGCTTTGAGGTAAGCCTCGTATCTGTTCTCCCCAAAACAGGCGACTTCTCCAGTGCTGGTCATCTCCACCCCGAGCACCACGTCAGCTCCGGCCAGGCGAGAGAACGAAAACTGAGGAACCTGAAGGACAGGTGAGAACAAACTGTATATAAAAGAAGTACGTAGCAACAGTGACGTCACCCATTGGTTTGTGGAATACTGTTTAAAAGGCTGGATGTTAGAATTTGGCCATCATCATCTGTGTTTTTTAAACCCAACGTGACAAGAGAGGGCTGCATCTGATTAAGAACTCGAGGATGCATGTTCACTTGTAGTGACCTGTCAATCATGCAGTAGCCACGCCCTAAAAATACCCCGCCCTATTATCTGTTTACTCTAAATCAGGGGTCTCAAACTCCGGTCCTCGAGGGCCGCAATCCAGCATGTTTTAGATGTTTCCCTCTTCCAACACACCTGATTCAAATGATCAGGATCATTATCAGGCTTCTGCAGAGCTTCAGGATGAGCTGATCATTTGAATCAGGTGTGTTGGAAGAGGGAAACATCTAAAACATGCTGGATTGCGGCCCTCGAGGACCGGAGTTTGAGACCCCTGCTCTAAATGGAACCACACCTGAAAAAGTGAACATCATGCTCGAAAGTCTTGCAACTAGTGACTGAGACAAGAAACTTAATAGAAAAATGTTTACTGAGGTAATAAATCAAGTCAGAGGTAGACTTGTTTTCTCATAGATTTCTACACAATCTGAATTCTTTTGGCAACCAGAGGAGTCGCCCCCTGCTGGCTGTTAGAAAGAATGCAGGTTTCAGGCACTTTTACATTTACTTTACTTTTCAGACCTAAATCAATCTTTTATAAAGAGTGTACGGGTTAAAAGGAATGCATGACATTCAGTATCCATGCTTTTATGTAACTGTAAAGTTAATTTAAAGAGAACTTATGGAGTGCTGCAAAAAAGTTGCAAAAAGGAAAATATAAATTAGGCTTGTTTCCATTAACTGGTTAGGAGTGAATAAACAAGGCTGCATGACTGCAATAAAAATAAAGTATGAGAAGCCAGAAACAAAACAAGTTGGTTGTCAACTGCTAAAAACCACAAAGAGGAAACAAATAAAAAATTTTGGTCAACTATGAAGGAAAAAAGTGATTTTTTTCCAGTCGATAAAGTCATAGTTAATCTTTCACGTCAGCTGGTATTGGTCATGTTTCATGCTGTCTAGACACAAAGCAAACAGAAGCAGCTAATCAGAATTCATTTAAAAAAGGCGCCCCATCTCCCATGAAGCTCATCAACTCTTTCCCAGAAAGTTGTTTCCTAATAAGATAATTAATAAAATGCACATGAAAGCACATGATGGAAACCTGGCGAGTGAAGTGAAAATGTTAAGTGATCAAAGGCCATGATTACTCCAACGACTGAACAGCAAGCATGGTTGTAAATAACCCTGAGTAAATTTATTAAGTTGCTAAAGATAACGGAAGTACTTTATTTTGGCACTTATTGCCTTATTTACAACCAGCAAAGACTAACATCCTGTTTGATATTTTGGATGCTTTTATTTTGAAAAGATTTCCTGTTTTGAGTGAGCGTGAACTAGCTAAACGGCAACAAAAGGACGGTGAAGTGTGTAAGTAGTATGTAAGTGTATGTATGTAAGTGTGTAAATAGGTGAGTCAACACGGAGTAAATAAAAATGTACAGTATTTTGTTCTTAGCAGCCCCCTTGATGGAGGCACAAGGTATGTTTAGTTTGTAAATGAATCGCTATTTGAATATTTTGTGTTACCAGGATCGTACTTTTGTTGATTTTGTTGCCAAGTCTACAGATAACTGATTCTTTGTGAACGTTGTATTAAGATATACAGTTGTAAGAGTATGGCTTTTAGCTTACACATTGTTTTTTGAGTATTCTCAAGCTCTTATGTTGAAATTGAGGGTTTGACACCATTAAACCTAAAAATTCATCAGTTGAAGTGCAGTCCTTCATTTGGGGGGGGGGTATGCTACAATGGTTGAAGTCAGACAACTTACCTTCACTCCCACAATCCCTTTCCCACTCATTAGGCCCACAGGCTCCACATTCTCCCCCATGATGGCCTGGGTTGCCAAGGCAACAAGGTCCACTCCCAGTGTCTTGGATATGAAAGGGAAGGAGCGGGAAACTCGGACGTTGCACTCGATCACCTTCAGCTGGTCATCCTGTCAGAAGAAGAGTACAACGTCATCGATGCAATTCAACTCAGAAAACCATCTCTCATCTTTGTTAAATAAAGAAGAATTAGTAGAACAGTCTTACATCTCATTAAATCTATCAGTGAAGAATATCATCTGACTACAAGGCAAGAAGGGAAAACATAATCATAGTATGAGCGTACATGTGTTCAGTCCTGCTTTAGGGAACTCTAGTCTGACAAACTCCATTTGTTTTAGCCTAATAATCAAACTATAAACCGACTTTGCTTCACGTAATTCATTAATCCTGACCGTCAAGTTAGGATTAACTTGTTGGTGTCAATGTATTTGTCTGGCACTGTGCTTAATAACATGTACTTTTATTGACTAGTAATTTATGTGTTTCATTTTGATATTATGATCCTAATTATTTAATTATGTAATCAAAATTATTCATTTAATTTTATTTTTATTTATTTTGTTTATTATTATTTTTTTAATTATCTATTTACTTAATCTGTATTTATTTATAAATTTTTATTTGTCAATTTTACTCTTATTTTCTTTTTCCATTGTTATGCCAAAAATTATTGAATATATATAATGAGTTATGATGGTGCAATGTGTGGGTGTTTGTATATGTGTTCTGTTAACTTACAAAATCTGACAATAAAGATATTGTAGGAAAAAAAAAAACTTGTTGGTGTCACATCTCTCCTACCTGTATCATTATTAGCTGACTTGAAAGCTGCAGTAGCTGTTAGAAAACTGAGTGAACAGATTTGAAGTTGACTATTTTTCAAAGTTGACAACAAGCTCCACAGGTAAAGCAGCATTTTTGTCATCTTTTTTTATTCCCATTTCTCATTGATGTATCACCACTTAGAAAGATCTGACGGATTGTTTCCGCTGACAAATCTGGGAATTGAGCAGTAACTTGATGGTGTGTCTCTAGACTAAGTTTGTTTCAGTAACGAGCATTAAATCATTTTGATTCCTTAATTTTATTGCATGTAGCCACCTGACATCATAAACCACTCATTGGTCTGTCACTAAGCATAACTTTAATGTTAAAGCCTACATGGAAACAGCCTTGAAAGTCCGATCCATATTGGATGGCAGTGTGCACAAGTGGGCCAACCCACGTTTGGTCATAAAATGATTTATCACCTTTATACAAGTCTGCAAGTATCTGGCTTCATCTTTCATCCTATCAGGCCCACAAACTCCTAACACACTGCTAAACTACAAGCATTCTGAACCTGACAGATTTAATGGTAACACAAAGATCCATTTTACGCCACTATGTGAAATATGGGTTAGCCCACGTGTGTGGAGGAGCTTCCAGTAGGATTCTCACCTTGGCAATCAGCTGCAGGTTGAAGGGTCCGGTGACCTGCAGCTCCTGTCCGATGGCATGGACGATCATCTTGATCCTCTCTATGGTTTTCTGATTCAGGTCCTGAGGTGGAGTCACCAAGGTGGCGTCGCCAGAGTGTACACCGGCGTTCTCTACATGCTCAGAAATCGCAATGGCCATCACTACCCCGTCACAGGCTACTGCGTCCACGTCTATCTCCTGTAAATCAAAAACATTACAGACACACTGAATTTAACCTGAGAAACTTGAAAAGTTAATTTGATAACGTTTATACTGAGGAGACACTTAATTAAAAGCAACATTGTCTACTGTAATTATCATCTTTGGTTAATTTACTGGTCAATCTATTGTCTTTTCACTAACCTTGGCTTCCTGTATGAACTTGGAGATGACAACAGGGTGTTCCTTGGACACAGCTACAGCGTTGCTTAGGTACTTCTCGAGGTCGCTGTCACTGTAGGCGACGTTCATGGCTGCTCCACTGAGGACGTAGGACGGACGAACCAGGCAGGGATAACCAACCGTCTCACAAAACTTTACAGCAGACTGCAGAAAAAAAAGAAATGAGACGTGAAGGATCAAAATTTGGTTATGCACTGGGGAAAAAAATGATCAAGCAAAAATCTTCTTCTTCTTCTATTATACAGAGAATCAATTAATCCAAATCCAGAATGATACATCTTGACATTTATTGACATATTATGGCAACAGTTAAGCACCTGATTCTGATACTTTACAATAAACATCTTAAGTGGCCTATATGTTAGCAGCAGAGCTAGCTCCTCTTCAGTCCACTGTACCTCGATTTCAGAGAGCTCCTTCCACTGTGGCTGGCTGATGCCGATGGTGTCCAGCATTCTGGAGAACTTGAATCTGTTCTCCGCGCAGTCGATGAACTCGGGTGAAGTTCCCAAGATGCGGCACTGCTGGCGGTGCAGCGACATGGCGATGTTGTTGGGCAGCTGGCCTCCCATAGAGAGGATGACTCCCTCTGGGTTTTCCCTCTCGTAGATATCCATCACCACCTAGGATGGGCGGGAACATATGTTAATCTCAACATATGCATCATCAAATATTATCAACACCTGTACAATCTAATGCAAAACAATGCAATGATGCTGCCATAGGAACATTTATGAGGCTCTTCAATGTACTTTTTGGTGAGGCTGCACCCGCGGCTGAACTAAGACCTCCTCTGAAATTGCTCTGTAAAGTTTTCTGCCACTTACATCCATCTGCAGCAGTCCACACAATAAACATGCACTTAAATAATTTAGATCAACTTGAGTCAACTGAGAATAAGAGCTTAGTTCCTGTAACTTCTGATCAGCAACAAAAACAATGAAAGAGTGACAAAGATTTTAAAGTTGCAGTGGAAAAGTCTTACCTCAAAGGAGATCTCATCAAAGTAGAGGCGGTCGCACATGTCGTAGTCCGTGCTGACCGTCTCCGGGTTGTAGTTCACCATGATGGTCTTATAACCCATCTGCAAATGATGCAACACTCATTTAGTAACTGAAGTCATGCAAACATCTCTTTTCTATTACAAAAAGTACTTTAATATATGCTCTCAGCTGGCAAACTGAAGCCATAAAGCACTAACAGGAGTTCTAATTCTCCAGTCATCGTTTTCAGGGTTAACAGATGCTATTACAGGACTGCTGGTTGCATTTTTAAAAACTGCTTTAAAATCTTGTTGAAATTTAGTTAATTTATCCACGCGATTATAATCTAATTAAATAAATAAGTTGTGCATTGTTCAGTTAATATGTTTAAACACAGCTTTTCAAACATTTCAATGTGCCTGATGTGTGGTGGGTGTATTTTAGTGGGATATCACAATCTGCATAACTTCTTTGCTTGAAATAAAAAAACACACCCCAGGCAGACAGATTAAAAAAAGATAACACAACTTCTACAGCTGATAGAAGAGATTTCTTGTTAACAAATTACCCCTCACTGCTATTTAAGCCGTTAAGAGTCTGCGGCATGATCACGTCGGCCTCACCTTCCTGAGCTCCGTGATGCACCCGACCGCGCACCAGTCGAACTCCACGCTGCTGCCGATGCGGTAGACGCCCGAGCCGATCACCATGACGTGCTGGTCGGCGAAGCTCAGGTCGTTTTCGGTGCCGTGGTAGGTCAGGTACAGGTAGTTGGTGTGGGCGGGCCACTCAGCCGCCACGGTGTCGATCTGCTTCACCACCGGCAGGATGGACCAGTCGTGACGCAGCTTTCTGACCGCCAGCTCCGTGCTGTGGGGAGAAAAAACAGACGCACATGGAGAAACTAAAAACAACAAACACAAGAATAAAACTTCATACCATCAGTTTTGTATAACTTGTCTCAGTGTTTTGGGCTGTTTTATATTTATTCATTAGCAGTAATAACCAGTAAAAGCAATGATTCATGTTTACACTGATGCAAAAGAAAGTTGTAATGAACTTAAAAGACATGACACCTAAAGGCAGGAGAACCATCTTGTCCTCAAGTTAATCTTTGTACAGCAACATTTTCTTACTCTAACCTACAAATTAACTTGCTGTGCCAAATCACTGCTGCAACCAGCGTAAAAATCAGTCTACTAATGTGTCCTCAGGTCTCTATTGGCTTTTATGCTCACCTCTGTACAGCCTGTGCTATCTGCTTGTCTGAGAAGCCCAGCTGTTTGGCCTTCAGCATCACCTCTGGAGGCATGGTGCTCTCATCCTGAACAATATCAAAAGAAAGGTCAGAGAGAAGAAAATTAACCCACCTCACAGTGACGTTAAACTGATCTTGATTCCCCTCGCGTGTAATCAGCCTTACCTGGTTGTACGTCTCCAGCAGTCGCTCGTGGTCAGCGATGTTCTTCATCTTGTGCAGGAACCAGCGGTCGATCTTTGTGAGCTCGTACAGCTGATCCACTGTGTAGCCGGCTCTGAACGCCGCCGCCAACACGAAGATTCGCTTATCTGTAGGAGTCTGCAGCTCCTGGTGAGCAGAGGGGGGAGAGCAAGGCATGGAAACATGTTTAAATTGACATCAGGTGCTGTTGTGGCGCTAAGCATTTGTCAAATATAAGGATCTGGCAAAGTTTGTTGGTTTATTTTCTATTATATCTGCCGCACACACTATTAGTGGAAGATTATCTTTTCAACGTGCAGTGAAAGATTCCACAGTAAACACAAGAGCAGTAAAGCTGCTAACAGCATCATTAAAAGAAAAACCTGGCAGAATATAGTCCAATGGCTCAGTAGACCATCAGCACCATCTGTTGGCTCAGTTTAAACACCACAACACCGACTCTGCTGCAGCATGAGAACACACAAACTCTGATATTTGATTTTTCTAGTTTTACCTTTTTCCCAATCAATGTAGGATTTGGGGTAAACATATTTGCAATGTAGTTTTTTAAAATTTATTTTTTGGGGGAGAGAGTTTTTCTGTTTTTTATTGGATAGAGACGGAGTGAAAGTGGGGGAAACAGGACAGCGACATGCAGCAAAGGGTCTTGAGCTGGACTCGAACTTATGACCGTCGGTAAGGGACTGAGCCCGTGTGGTAGCGCCTTAACTCATTGAGCTTAACGGTTGCCCTGCAATGTAGTTTTTAACATTTTCCCCTATCAGTGTGTACCAACTCATGTGGCATGTGTGCCAAAACATGCTTAAACATTGATTTTGCTTTTCACAATAACTAGTATTTATTAAACAGGTCCTTCTCACAGACATTTCCTACCACCTCCTGTTAGCATGACACACCAGTAAAGACTGAAACAGACGTTTGACAGTATTAATAACAGATGCTGAGCAACTCACCACAGGTTGAGAAAATAAGGATTGTAATATTCAGCAGTAACTTATATTACCACAGCCATACCTTAAAAAGTACATGTAAATGATTAAAAATGAGATGGAAAATTTGAGAGGAAGCACAAACCTTTTCAGAGACGGGCTTGATGGTGTGATCAAAGCCGACACAGTTCTCATCCACCATCCTCAGAGCCTTCTGAAAGGCCTCCTCAAAGCTACGGCCGATAGCCATCACCTCACCTGTTGAGAAAAATGTTCAAACACCGGGTGTGGTATCTAAATTTACCATGTAGCGATGTGGTGGTGCTTTGGTTAAATGATCCACCTTGGAGATTGAAAGGCACCTCGTCCAGCCTAACAGCCATTCACATTAAACAGGAATCTCATTCTCCAAAAGAACTGGTGAAGACCTACTTTCTGACAGTGCTGCTGAGCTAAAGTTAATGTCATGTCTAAACATAGAAAATACTAAATAAATAATGACTTCTGTCTCACCAACACTCTTCATGGAGCTGCCAATTTTGGTGGAAACTCGGAGGAACTTGCTGAGATCCCAGCGAGGCACCTTCACCACACAGTAGTCCAAGCTGGGCTCAAAGTTTGCCGTTGTTTGGTTGGTGACAGAGTTTCTAGAGGAAAACAAAGAGACACCTTAAATCAAAGTCAAATCTAATTTAAATTAAAAGCAGAAAAGAGCAGGAGAAGTGTAAATTATCAACCCTCTGAACCTTGAAACCTGCCAAAGGTTTTGAAAAGCATGTTATCACACACAAGTAAGTCAGTAAGTAAATAAATAAATAGAAAAAAACAATAAATCTTCAACAGTCCTAGAACTTATCTGTGACATGCTATTCAATTGGAAAAATTAACCAAATCTAAAGGTTACAAGGCCTAAAGGTACAAAATACATGTTGTATATATTGTAAATTTCTAAATTTCTAAATTTCCATATTGCTAAATATTACTTCAGATTGCTTATTTTTATTTTATTTTACTTTTTTGTAATGTGTAGTAGATAGTACCTTTTCTATTTTATTATTATTATTATTATTATTATTATTATATTATATTATACTATTATTATTATTATTATTATTATTATTATTATTATTATTACTATTACTATTACTATTATTATTATTATTATTTTTATCTTTATACTGATTGCTTTATTACTTTATTTTATATCTTACTTGTGCTGTCCTTTTCCTCTTTTATCACTGTCCTGAGCTACTGTGACAACAAAATTTCCCTTGTGGATGAATAAAGTCTGTCTAAGCCTAAGTCTAAACCAATTCAAATGCCTTGGTTGATCAACATTATCTTAACACCAAGTTCTCAAGATCTTTCTGCTTTGCAAAAATAATGAACAGCACTAGACTAATCAAAGTTCACTGCTCAGCTCTACTCATGCTTTTCATTGCTTTACTAGCATATTATCTGCTGTCGATAAACTGAGACACCTACTTGAGTTGTGGCAGTGGGATCCCCAGGCCCAGCTTAGCTGCTACATAGGCCAGAGGATATCCAGTTGCTTTACTGGCCAGAGCGGAGCTCCGTGACAGACGGGCATTCACCTCGATGATGTAGTACTGCAAAACATCAAATGCATAAGTTACAGACTGTGGGTTTGCATGAATGTGTGTGTTTCTTGATTCTTATACAAACCACCCTGCTATTATTAACACCAAAGGACAAACACAGTCCTCTAAGATAAGTTATGTGCTCTTCAAACCCCTGGTCTTCATGTTTACCTGTTCAGACTCGGGGTTCAGGGCGTACTGGATATTACACTCTCCCACGATGCCGAGGTGCCGGATGACTTTGATGGCTGTGTTCCTCAGCATGTTGTACTCGTGGTCATTGAGTGTTTGACTGGGTGCCACCACAATGGACTCCCCCGTATGGATGCCCAGAGGGTCAATATTCTCCATATTACACACCTAAACAAGAACCACCAACATAAACTGTTTAGAAGCATAGTGGAAAAAAAATCAAGTAAAAAGCCACTGTGAATCACTTTTTAGATATTTTAATACAGTTGATTATATTTGTCCAGCAGGCTCTTCTTACTCACAGTGACACAGTTGTCGTAGGCGTCTCGGACCACCTCGTACTCAATCTCCTTCCAGCCTTTCAGGGATTTGTCCACCAGGACCTGAGAGGTGTGGGCGAAGGCTGACGTCACCAGAGACGTGAGCTCCTCTCGGTTGTTGGCAAAGCCCGAGCCCAGACCGCCAAGAGCGAAGGCTGAACGCACCAGGACAGGGTAGCCTAAACGCTCGGCAGCTGCCACCGCCTACAGCCAAAAAAAAAAAAAAAACAACAGATCAATCCAGACATCAAAACCCCAGGAAAAAAACAAGAAGCCCTGTTGTGTCAGGACTGTGTCTCCTCACCTGCTCCACTGACAGAGCTGCTTCACTGGGAGCAACATGTTCATTGATCTCTTCCATTTTCTCCACAAAGATCTTCCTGTCTTCGGTCATCTCGATGGAGGCAACAGGTGTCCCCAGAACCTTGACGTCATACTTCTCCAGGACGCCCAGCTTGGTCAGCTCCACGCCACAATTCAGAGCAGTCTGACCGCCGAAAGTTAGCAGAACGCCATCTGGACGCTCATTTTTTATCACCTGTAACAACAAAGCAAAAGGACATGCAGCATTCATTCCAGGAATCCATCCAGATACTTCAAAAGCCTGGCATTTCAACATTTTGTCTTTTACTTTGTGAGTTAGCACACTGGGCCAATTACAGAGTTACAACAGAGAGAACCCATACCTGTGTCACATAGTCTGCTGTAATCGGCAGAAAGTAAACTTTGTCAGCCAGGCCTTTGGAGGTCTGGACGGTGGCAATGTTGGGGTTGATCAGCACAGTCTGGATATTCTCTTCCTTCAGGGCCTTGATAGCCTGGAAAACAAAACAGAATAACATCAAGTGGAATACAGAGCGGTAAAGATATTGGGATCAACTTCAAACATCTTCGTAGTTTGACATTCAGAGTAAAAACTGGCCAAACGTGTGAAACCTTAACGCTTCCTCATGCAACATAACCAAAACATGTTGTAGCCATAAATCTAGCCTACAAGCCTAAAGAGGTGACTTGAATTGCCTTCCATTAGAGACTCATTGACTCCTGGCTTGTCATAAATCCCAAAACAACTACCGTCAGTTTTACCACAGAGGTCTTCTTAAACCAACCTGGGAGCCGGAGTAGTCAAACTCTCCAGCCTGGCCGATGGACAGTCCTCCAGAGCCCAGGATCAGGACTTTCCTGGGTCTGCACATCTCCTCAGCCTTCGGGGAACCAGGGAAGGTGAGGTGATCCATCAGACGCTGCTTCACTGGAGAGGAAAAATCCCACGAGCGTTTTTACTTTGTGCTACTACTTGTAGAATTGCTATAATGCACTTCTCGAGTGGTAAAGTAGTGAAAGAAAATACTGAAACTTAATACTTAACGTTTCATCTACAGAAATCCCTGAATTGTTTCGGACAACATATTAAGCCTCCACACAAGCCAGGATGAAGGTTCTGTCAGCCAATCAGTGTATATCACACTAACGTGCTACATCTGAATTAGTTGGCCTCAGAATCCAATTCTAAGATTCACAATGATGCTATTAAACCACATCAGTTGGCCTTAAGTGAAAGAATAAAAAGTACGTATAAACACTGAAGACGTTATTACCAGACTTTGCAGCTTTGCCCTCTTTGTGGTCTTTCACTGTGTTGAGGAAAACATCAAACAGGCTGACCAGATCTGTGGGACCCGCCATGTGCTCGGGGTGGAACTGAACACTAGAAAAAAAGATCACAGAGCATTAAATCACATCTTCAACAAAAACTCAAGCCTCTCTGCTGTGAGTGATTGGACAACTCCACGTCTCGGAGACCGTCACCTGAACAGAGGTTTTGTGTTGTGTACGATGCCCTCGTTGGTGTGGTCATTGGCGTTGGTGAAGAGCACGTCCCAGTCTTTTGGCAGGGTGTCGGGGTCGACGGCGAAACCGTGGTTCTGGCTGGTGATGAAGCAGCGGTCTGTTCCGTTATGTATGCACGGCTGGTTGTGGCCGCGGTTACCATATCTGAGAAACGAAGAGAAAAAGGAAGCACTCTTAATGTAAAGGATGCCATCAACCCTCGGCATGAAGGTTACGACTGATCAAAGTCTGTAGAGCAAACAGTGAATAGGTAGAGAGCCATGACCACAATTTCAGTCATCTACATGGCGTAAAAACTGCATGTATAGAATGGTTCTCTCAAATCTGACGACTTTACCACAAAATAAGGTTTCAAAAGAGTTCCCCAAGAGATTCTACGTCTGCTACACAAGTGCACAGTTTCACAACACCATCCTTCTGTCACCACAACAACATGATTCACTGGATGTACTGTTAAAAACAGGCAATCGACTTTTTTGGAGCAGGAAATGCGTCAAACAACAGCCATCTTGAGTAGAGGTGGGACGAAATATCGATACAGCGATATATCGTCGCCCCTACTTGTGCGATATGAGTATCGATATGCTGGCTGACTTTAATAAATATAATAAGGCGCTCTAAACCCTGCCAGCTGCTATTTCCCCACCATCACTACTTAATGACTCCACACGGTGGCGTTCATCACATAAAAGAGGGAGACTTGAGCGGAAATGAACTGGCCGAAGAAGAGTTTGTACAGGTACAACGGAGGACAGCAACGCTACCGTAAGAGACGCCCCATCCACGTTTAAGTCCAAAGTGTGGACCCATTTCGGCTTTCGCAACATTGAGGAAACAAGCAAGCTGGACAAAGACTACGCCATATGGAAGAACTGCCTCGTAAAAGTAAAGTACACAGGCAACACCATGAATGAGTTTTAATTTGCCTTCTATAAAGCAATGTGACGACACATGTGGACATTGACAAGTTAGTCAGTGTGTTTGTAAAAGAGGCCTATGGCAAGACTATAGATAGTTTTTGTTCAGTGTTTCATCCAAGTTTGAGTCAAATCCAGAGAAAGTGACACCAAACTGCAGTAAATGCATAAATACTGAACTTAACCTTTTTACAGGCATTTTGTATTTTTCAGTTATAGATGTCGAGATGTATCGTTATGTGACTGTCTTGCAATATATCGATTATCACAGTTTTGCTGTATCGTGATAGTATCGGTATCGTGAGCAATGTATCGCGTATCGTATCGTGATGTACCTTGTGATTCCCACCCCTAATCCTGAGCGCTACAGAATTCTTCCACACGTTTCTATTCAGTATTCTTTAAGCGGCAGGTCTCTCCCTTATAACATCTTTAAATTCATCATACGTACAGTGATCTGAACAACTCTTGCAGTCTATGAGGATACCTTAACCTGAGCAGCTTCTAATGAGACATTACCAGTGGTAAAAAGCTGTAACTTACATTTGGGGTTTTGACGGAGATCATGACCCATTTGTCTTGAAAGGGACCACTCTGAGAAATGTGAAGAACTCCTATGGCATCTCTTGTATTACCAATAACGGCAACCCTTCTTTCACCTTTTACAACGCTGCCCGATGTGACACAAAATCCCCCAATCCCAACACACTGAAGTGCTCCTAAACAGGGGCATTAATCAAGCCATGCTTTATGGACATATTTTATACTACATTATTTTACTTATTTGTTAAGGCATTCCACAACACCGTTTTCACATTATCTTAAAACATGATAGTGGTTATGTGCAGAAATGACATTCATCCGTTTAGGTGGTGCAAGTTCTATGGGTTTGAAAGGCATTTTGTGCCATATAAAAATGTGAAAAAAACAACATTTCTGTCAGTTTCCTGGGATTTAAATTACTTTTAAATTCTTTTAAGTTTAAGGATAAAAGGTTGCACGGTGATAATATGCTAAACAAAGTGTGTTACAGTAGAAGTAACAGTGTTTTCCAGACCTAAACTTACATTTAAAAGTCAATATAATCTAGATAAAACAAGATAAGATAACTTTATGGATCCCTCACCAGGGAAATTTACAACCAGCTACATCTGACGGGGCTTTAGACACTCTATCCATGAAAAAGATGGGAATTAAAATGATTCAGGGCCAAATGTTAATACCTACAGTTTGTTACCCTGTAAACTAACTATCTAATCTGTCTCTTGAGATGCCAACAACATTCCAGGAGGGCAATGGGAACGTTTGCTTCTGGCCACCCCGACCTTCAGCCTGATAAAGCCGCCCTCAGTGCCGACTCTTCTAAGCCGTCAGACGTGGCTGTGAGGCGCAGACCGCCTCGGCCCGTGTGCCGGCGTGTTTATTCAGCCTTTTTCATAACAAAACCGTTCAATCCAACACTCCGGTGCTCGTGGGGAAGACACCAGACTGCTGAGAACAGCAAAAACCTGCAATTCACATCACAGCTCTCCCAAAGAAAGTGTGTGAGAGGGAAAGTCTTGTGTTTCTAGAGAGTGTAGAGGGTCACTGGGGGCACATTTCTGTCTTTGTCTTGTTCCGAAACTCTTCTACGTGAGTGCACGCTGTCACTACATCACAAACTCAGTTGCATTTGTTTCTTCTGATCCGACACATCTGATTCTTTAAATGTGTTTTTTTGCTGAACTGGCCAATCAATTAACAGTCCAGCATAGTTTAAACATTAAGGGTCACTGTAATTAGATGATTGTAATTCCTTGTCAGAGTTTATTTACACAGACATTCCAGCCTTTGTTTAGAATCCCTTACAACAGTGTGGTTTATCTTTCGGTGTATGCAAGCGTTCAGATTGAGGTACTGACTTCATCTTGTAGGTCTTTGCTCCGATGACCAAAGAGAGCAGCTGGTGTCCGAGGCAGATACCAAAAACTGGCTTTGGGTGATCCACACAGACCACCTTCCTCACGTTGTTGATGGTTGCCTGGCAGAGCTGCGGATCACCAGGACCGTTGCTGACAAACAACCCGTCGAAATCTGGAAAACACAATTTAAAAAATACCCACGTAACCACGGATACAAGTCGTTCATGCATGCCAAGATCTCAAACACAGAGGGTCGTAAACTGATGAGGTCATAGCAAAGATGACAGAGCAGGTCACATGTGAGCTGTAGAGGTTGATGCAACCAGAGAAGAAGTGAACTTTAAGATGCTTTCGACCCTTTCATTTAGGATAATTAAACGTGACTCAGTTATATTGACACACCGCTGCCACAGTCTGGGGAATTTAAGATGCCAGCTCCCTTAATACAAACACATCCCATACCAATAGCAAACAATGAGTTACAGTACGGCTAAGACATCCTACAATCCTTGTTGACATTTTGCACAATGTCTGAAAGTCTAATTTAACTCCGCAAGCAGCAATAACGTTGTGAATTACTGACCGCTGGGATCCAGTGGGTGGTCCCAGGGTACCACAGTAACACGGGCTCCTCTCTGAGCCAGGCAGCGGATCTGGTTGTACTTGATGCCGCAGTCCACCACTGTGATTCGCAAACTTCCACTTGGGTTGAACACCTGTGGCTCCTGGAGACAAACGGAAGAGAAATGATGAGAATTTTAACTGGCAGCCAGCTAAAGGCCGGCACACACTACAGGATAATCGGGCAGATTTTTGTCCCAATCTCCCCCTTACGATCAAAGCCAGCAAAGGCCCGATTGTCGGATGTTTGCAAACCACATCGTGTCTGATCTTCCTGTGGTGTGTTAAAAGTGATTTTGTCCGTTCCGATCCGCTCGGAAGGTCTCGGAAGGAGAGATCGTAGATAATGAACATGTTTAATATTTGCGACTAGAAATCCTGTAGTGTGTGGGGGTTTCCTCTGAGAGCAGCCGAGCACGCAGTGTGTGATGTCACATGTACCAGATTTAAGCCAATCAAAACGCGAGCTGACTCAGCTGACTGACAGAAGAGGAAGTAAAAACAAACAAGTAGAGTTACCGTAGCTAAAAATTTTAATCAGATTAATCATGATGATGGATTAATCCGCACTAACGAGTCAATTTTGACAGCCCTAAAAAATCTCTGCCCCTCGGCTCAGAGATCTGATGGTCTGATGAAAAAACAGCTTCAATTCTAGGAACGCGCCACATTTTTGGCAGCAACGGTAACGACGTTATAATGATGGGAAGAGTAATCAATTAGATTACTCATTACTGAAAAAAGGAACGTCGTTACTAACGTCGTTATTTATAGCGCCGTTATTCCTATCATGTTTGTTTACACTGAAGTCACGTTTGACTACGCGAGATTTGGAATATTGAGCGTGAAGAACCTGATAGTCTGCTGAAGAATCGGTTTAGAATCTTATAGTGTGGTGAGCTCTGTAGTGAACACCACACTATAAGATTAGAAGAGAGAAATCTTGTGCGATCTGTCTTGTTATCTTCAAGTGTGTGGTCTCTAAATCTGTGAAGTTTTGAAACATCCTGTAGTGTGTGCCAGCCTTAACAGGGTCAGAACTAGCAAGTATTATGTACAACAAGACCAGCGCAACCTGATCAGTTCTTTTGATTTCTTTACTTTAGAACTTGTGCACTGCATAAAAACCATCTGTTAGTGTTGCTGTGCGAGTGAGTTACCTTCATGGAGACTTCCTGGACCAGGTTTCTCTGGTCCGGGTTATCAAAGGGAATACTGTTCTCTGGAGTCCCGTCCACAACCAGCTTCCCCAGCATGGTGCCCTTCTCCCTGATCTTTTTGGTCAGACAGCGGGTGTCAACCCCTGGAGCACATTGAAACCAGAACATCAATGTCAGATGTTGAAGTGTCATTTATCAGTTCTTAAGATGAGCATAAGGTGTGATTCTGAATGCAGTCATCAGATTTTGGTTGATTTTCTGACCTTGTAATCCAGGAATGCCTTGCTCTTTGAGCCATTGGTCCAGTGACTTGACTGAGCTCCAGTGACTTGGACTTTCTGCCAGCTCTCCGATAATCAGAGCTGCAGCGTGGATCTTGGATGACTCAAACCACTGAGTAAGACAACAACACCAAGAAAACATCACCATGCAGTGTCAGTGTGAATCAGTTCATCAAGAGAGCCAGTTAGTTTTAACCCTTGCTTTTAGTTTTCCATTTGAAACAATTAGTATAGAGGCTACTATGGTTCTGCACACAGACTCATCTAAATCACATTTCTACCCCAAAAGAAGCACTGTGACCAAAAAACTTAAACCTAAACCTTTCACATCCTCAGTTTGCAGGCACGACAAATGTCTTGATTTTGACCAGAACTGCAAATAAGCACTCACCCTGCTTAGTCCGAACTCTCCCTCTTCATCCTCGGGTACTCCATAGTTACCAACCAGAGGGTAAGTGAGGGTGAGCAGCTGGCAGCGGTAGGATGGGTCAGTAAGGGCCTCGGGGTATCCCACCATGCCGGTCTGAAACACTGAGCACACAAAACATGATCCACTCGGCTGTATCTGTCACATTCATGTGACATAATTGCTTACATATGCTGATTTTTTATTGAGACTGAGCTGGACATGTGCTCATTTAACAGTAAATTGTAAACTGCCTACTGGAGTTTCTGTAATAAACCTCTGCATGGATTACGGCATCCAGATGGGAGGGTTTTTCTCAACTACCAGCAGACCTGCATTCCAGTTTGTTGTGAGCAAAGAGTCCTACCAGACTACGCTTTAAGTTCCGGCATTTTAATGCTGCCTTCCTCACCAGCAAAGACAGGCACCCCTTACATCAAAGTTTGCGTTTGTATAAAATCACTATAGTCTAGTCTTTAGTTCGGCATGCATACATATCACAGGTGAAGTAATAATCATGGTTTACTTTGAGTGGTATTTACAAGAGGAAGAGAAATTACACGTGGGTTACGTGCATTAACTCAACCTTTAATAGGGTGATTTTTGACCGGAGTCTGGCAGCGTGTTCCCACAGGGAGAACAGGAGACAGGTTTTCAAAAGTTTGGGGTTGGATACCTGCCCGCACACGAAATGTCCAAAATAACAAAACACATGAGGGCAAAAGTTTAACCCCAAGTTCTCCGCACACACAGGTGGATGTTTTGTACAAGCTAACTGAGGTGGCGCAAGGATAAACAAAAGTTTGTTAACAGTTTAGTGACTCACCAACTTCCCCCGACACCGACACGTTCGCTCCGAAAAGGCGGCCTCTGAACGTCGTCCCGTCCCCCAGAACCAAGGATGCCATCTCTGCCATGTTGAGTAGGAGGGCTAAAGCTAACTGCTGTTACCGGATGAATGATGGATGTTTCGGAGCGGTGATGACTCCACGTGAACCTCACGCCGCGCGAATACGCAGGAGATGCAGATGTGACTCAGGAAATTAAAAAAAAACACCGACTAAGGGCAGATTTAACGGCCGAACACGAACCTGTCGGTGTTTTAAAGAATCCCGTGTTAGAGACGGAGCAAAGAAAGTGAAAAAGTGGGTTTAGATGGATTCTTCAGCGGAAAGTCGGACGGGACGATGGGAGCAAAGTGTTCCACACGCGCCGCCAGCAGCGTGGAAGTCGGCCGCAGCGTGCAGCGCTCAAGTTTGACGCGCTGACGCACCGCATTGACGTTAAGGATTTTCAAAGTAAAAGACTGCTTTATTTATATAGCAGATTTTAAACAGACGCTTTACAAAATTTATAAAATCACTAGAGCGACACAAAAGCAGTGTGTTTTGACTCTACATTTTGAGTAATTAATTAGCAGCTGCAGCAGTGCTTTAAAATCTGATCTGCGTGAAAGGCCAAGCTACTATGGGTTATGGAAAAAACTATATACTAATCCATATCTAAATTCAGGATGTTTTTCTTAGCTGTCAGACCTTGAAGTCAATGATTTATTTTTTTAAAAATTAGGTACTGAATAAAAAGTAATAACTGAGCTTACAGTTTAATATTTACTGCTATTTATGGATGTTTATGTTTACATCTATATTGCCTTCATTTTAATTATTTTTTTACGTTATTTTTAGTACTTAGTTTTTTGTTTTTGTCCAATTACTGTATATAGAGAGCAAAGATACACTGGAGTCAAATTCCTTGTTTGTGTATACAAACTTGGCCAATAAAGTTGATTCAGATTTTGATTCTGACTGCAAATCCCAGAAATAAATGTGGTCATTTTTGACAGTGACGGATTGCCAGTACAGTTTTGTGATACTTGTTTTTTGTTGAAAAGTTTCAACAGACATTTTTATTTCGCAAGAAATGGGCCACTGATAGTGTGTGTGTGTGTGTGTGTGTGTGTGTGTGTGTGCACGCTTAAAAACTATAAAGTTGTCAAGGCTTTAATTTGAAGGTAGTATCGCACATTTCCGGTATAATCTGTTACTGTTAACACGTTTGTACGTCACTATACGTCACCACAATGTGGAGGGGGTGGGTACCTATATGTCTATGGGTACCTCCAGCTGCAACTTTTTCAACAGCTGGAATCCTTCCTGCAACCTTTTTTGTGATGTTGGTCTACATTTCTTTGAAACTGAATAAAACACCAACATCAAATCAACACACGAACAAAAGTCAGATTTTTAAATCAAGGCTTTGCGAAAATACAGAGTAAAAGTCCTGCATTCAAAATCCTACATCAGTAAAAGTACAGAGGTGTTAGCATCAAAACATGCAATAAGTACAAAAACTAAAGCATACAATGGCCCATTTATTAGATTTTATTAATTTATCTATTGTTGAGGAGACTATTCTATAATAAAACAACATGATTTATTTGCAGATTCAATTTTGTATTACTCATCTGATGTTGCACAGCAATTAAATAAATATAATGAAGTACTAGTTACATTTCTGTCTGTAATGTGTATGAGTAGAAGTAGCCTATAAGGTATTTCAAAATATTTTTCAAATTAATAATTGAATGCACCTATTTGCTAACATTATAGCACATTTATGCTGCCAAAATAGTGTCTTTTCCACAGTTTGGGGGGAAATTCCCCATATTCCTTTGTCTTGTCTAGTGCCATCATTAGGCCAAACAAAATACTTGCTGCTGTGTGTTTTCACTGCCACTATCACTGTGATCTAAAGCACAGTGTGTCTTCCACCTGAATCCTAAACCTTTAAAAGTTTAACTTTTTACTAATAGATCCCCTACAGAGGATCTTCTAGGGGTTTAAAAGTCAGGGGATGTTTACAGGACTTACACCTGATTTGTCTTCAGACTTTCATTGTGAATTCTTGTCATAGTTTTTTCTTGAGCACACATTATAAAAGGCGTCTCTTCAGGATTGTCCATCCCTGTGTTTGACCCGTCACCCACTTCAGTGTAAAGTCGTTGTGGTCAAATACGGGTTAATGTGCAGCCTGACGGGATGAATTATCAGATGTTTACATTTTTGAAAGGCAGCAGTAAATGTGACCTACAGACCAGGAGCTTTGTAGTTAATCTACCACATCTTACTACTGCATGATGGGGTAAAGTACCTTCTTCAAGGACACTTTAACAGCAGCTTTTATTCTAATGCATGTGGACATGTGTCTGACGATGAGTGCAGGACCCTTTAATGCTATATTTTAAATCTCAAGTAAAGCCCTAAAGCCCTAACAAATATAATTTAACCTTCTGCTCTTATATGTCGAGGTTTTTTCACATTATGAGTAATAAAACACTGTCATGTAGTGACCAATCAGGGATACTGATTCTACGTCTACATCTGTGTATGTATCTTTTCCAAATGTATATGGTTTATTCATTTGGATGTTATTCTTAATAGTAAATTTTATTTGTGTGAAATCTTTTTACCTCTGTGCACAACTATCATTAGAAATTAATAACAGTAATACAATTTACAAATGCTATGTAGACCGGGAAGAAATAAAGTGACATTTGCTGAAATAGAGGCACAATTCTGCTGCAAGATATTCTGCTGTTGGTTGCTGAGGTACATCAGAGAAGTTCAATAATAAGATGAACAAAGCCACGGTAACATTGGGAGGCTTAGACAGTTAATGCAAATAAAGTCAACATTACTTTCATTCTTGCTTGTGTGCACTCAAGTTAAATGTAAAAAAAAAAGTGATGCAACATCCCATCAAATTTTCAAATGCAAATAATACACTAAAATTGCTTTATTCATGACTATACTGCTCTGCTAATATATTCTGATTATTAATAATGTTGTTGGGCTTTCTGATCTAAGCTTAACAAAGCTAGGAGAAGTCTGGAGCGCTTTGAAATTTAAGATGCACTGTGTTTATTAACTTGTTAAGTGAGGGATTGAAGTGAAGGTCCACAGTTGTATTATAAACAAGTGCAGGGTTTAGTGTATTGGAGACATTCTGAGGAAACAAGAACAACATGTAGTCTCATATTGTAGTGCACTAACAACTTAATCACCTAAAAAGACCTTAACTTGGTAATAAATGGAAAACATTTCAGACTAATTTGTAAATGAAGGAGTTAACTATGGGCTGGAAACGTTGTAAAGTTTTCTCGTTGTGGCCCTTAGTAAGAGTAAAGAAACTTCTTAAGTTAATTCTTGCATGCATGACATTTGAAATAAGATGTTTTGAGGGTTTGCTTTTTGCTTTTTCAAAGGCATCTGTAACATTTTCAGGGGTAAACTAAATACTCTCCATTTAATTATTATGCTTACTTCTACATTTCTTCCAAATGTATTTATTTTAGGATTTATTTGATAGTCATAACAATGTATTTGTTTATTTAATATGGAATAAAATTGTATTCTATACTTAACAACATAGTATTATTTATTTAAACATGCTATGAACAGTTCATTAGTGACTACCTTATTACCACTATAGATTCATGTGTGGAGTTATTTGACAGATAGGAAAACTTGGAAGTACTGTTTATGTATGGGGCTCAGAATTTTGAGCTGCACCAGCGCTCATACTGCTACAGCTAATGCATTATCAATACAGGTTGTAGAATAAATGTTTAGTCTGTTATGCTACAAGGATAAAACCACTACTTCCGAGAGCGTTGCTGTGGAAGGGGATGTAGCTCAGTGGTAGAGCGCATGCTTTGCATGTATGAGGCCCCGGGTTCAATCCCCGGCATCTCCAAATGTCTTTTTTTCAACAATCAGGTCATGCAAGTCTCTTTACCAATGAACTGCTTTCTTTCTGACAGTAAAAGGTCGTAATTTTGACACACACGTAATTTTAGTTTTGCGCCTGTCAGTTGGCGGCTCGGTATATAAAAAGTGACGGAGAGCATAACTTTGAAAACACAACGCCTACAAAAAGCTTTATAAAGACTTACTTTTTAAATTTGACACTCATATGGTTTTTGCATTCAATAAACATACATATATACTGGTTCATATTCTACAATAGCGAGCCAATACACAATAATTAAATCAGCTAGTAATGACAAACACGTTATGGCGTATATAGGCGAAAAGGCAACTACTAAAGAAGAAGTCAATGCAGCTCAGTCAAAATCACGACACCTTGCGTTACTTTAAATAGCTTTACTGTTTTTCTCTTGTTATTTTCAGCAAAAATGTATGTTTTGACTAACATGCATTTGTAGAATAAAGATAACCGAACTGACAAACTGCTGAGAGACCCTGATTTTTCCCACGGTTGTAAATGCACCATAAGTCCCTCCCCAGCGGTAACTAAGGAGATCACAGTTATGTTTACTACAAAGATGTCCTCCCTGCTAGCTGCTAGCTTGCAGCTGGTCAGCAAAATGACAAATATCTAAAGATAATCACATCATTAATAACATTATTCCCCGTAAGAGCTTCCTAAAGACATCCAAAAATGCAACTGAAGCATCTTAAGACACTTTTAACGCCCCAGGTAAGTTCACTGACAGGTTAGCTAACGGTAGCTGATGCTGGAGAGCCAGTTTATAGTGTGACTTTATAGCTTCAGTAATCCTAAAACATGACTCGAAAGCTTTAAACGCTAATTGTTCGTTGTCAAGTCGACATTGAATTGATATTTCTGATCCACATTAAACCAGAATTTAATACAGAGGTGTATAACTACCTTACTTTGCTTGCTAGCAAAAACGGTGCGTTATTTGGATGAAAAAGTACCGCTAATTCTCCCAAATTTAGCTAACTAATTGCGACGTCGTTCATGATTCACATATGGTCAAACATTATCTCCTAACAGACGAATTACACCAGGTCTGTCAGTTTAAGCTGTTAAATGTAACATGGAGTATGGCTCCAGCCCCAGTCGTTGTGGAAAATCACGGAAAGTTTCGGGGTACGGTTAGCTTAAACTAGCTAAAAAGATACTCGGCTAAGACACCGGTCAGTTAGCCCGAGCTGTTTTCTCTGCCTTCGTAGGAGGGAGCTGCCAAAGTGACATGCATGGCCTGGGCCCCCAACAACACCAAGTTCGCTGTTTGCACTGTTGACAGAGTGGTGCTGCTCTATGATGAGCAGGGGGAGAGGAGGGACAAGTTCTCCACCAAGCCTCTGGACTCCAAGGTGATCAGCACACAGACACATCTGCAGCAATACTTTATCAAGCATCGAGTGTTATTGCATTAGACTGATATTTGTTGTTGAAATTAGCCTTTTAGTGAAATGAAATCTGCTACAGATGCTCTGGATATGATGAATATAATTCACCACACAAATATATGCTTCTAATTCTGATTTCAGGGTTTCTGTAAAAGCCTCACAGTTCTAAAAACCCTTACCACATGTATTTAAAATGCAGTAAAAATGTGAGGTTTTAAACAGATAAGTGAACTAGGATCTTAAGAAAGAACAAAGATTTGAAGACTGAATGATTTTTAAAGACCTCCTTCAGTTGTATGCCTTGTTGTCATGTCCATATCATGTGTCAGACAAGACATTAGAGCACATTTAGCCATTTATTATTAAGAATGTCGTGCATTTGTGTTTGGTGGTGACTCTGCTTGAGTGATGCTCTGGAGCAATCTGAGCAACTATGACACAGACAGTCCCTGAGATCACAAATCCCCCCCAGCAGAGCCTGACTTTCACAACATTTAAACAAACATGGTATGAACAAGGAAGCCAAATTATTTAGAAGGAGGAGAGTGATGATTTCCAGATCTGTATAGGCAAGTGTAGGAATGATGTGGTTGTTACTAAGCAGGCATAATGAATGAACACTGCCTCTGATGTAAAGCGTGTTTACTAAGTAGGGTGGACTGAAGTTGTGAAAGATAGGACAGGAAAGGGGCTTGTGAGTAGCACTGACTCTACGCCTAAACTACCACAAAGCTCCATTTTTTATATGCTGGAAGGCCACATTATGAGCGAAATACACAGTTACTGCTGTGACTGAGTGTTTCTACCTTGAAACTGCAGTATACACTTGACGGTCTCATGAACAAGATGAATTCAGACAGTCAAGATTTCATAAGTGACAAACCTGAAATCAGATGCGTCTTCTAGGATATAAAAAACAAAATGTGCATGTAAATGAGGGGAAAAAAACGATTTGTGTAAAAGTGTTTGTGTGAAAATATTAATCAGATGTACTCTTTAATCAGTATGGAAAACAGAGCTACGTGGTCAATGACATGGCCTTCTCACCGGACTCCACCATGATTGCCATCGGCCAGTCTGACAACATAATCTATGTCTACAGAATTGGAGAGGATTGGTAATGTCCTTTGGTTGATTCCACTTTTCCCAGTAAATGTCATATTGATATGTATGTTGATGCATCCAAACAGATTTCTGACAGTTTTACGTTCTCTCATAGGGGGGACAAGAAGGCTATTTGCAACAAGTTTGTTCAGACGGTAAGTTAATATTAGGGGACATTTTGCTCTGGCAGCGCAGAAGGAGGCTGTAAAAGGAAGCTGCAGCTACTGTGTTTGTTCAGTGTTTGAACAGTTAAAGCAGTGAGTTAATGCAACATGTCTTTGTTCAAAGGAAAATATTTTTTCTCATACAGACACCTTCAGCTGAAAATGCACAATTTAGATATGCTACAAAAATTTATTCTAATAATTCTAATGGGCTGCATGGTGGCTCGCTGGTTAGCAGTGTTGCCTCACAGCTAGAAGATCCCCGGTTCGCGTCCCGGTTAGGACGCCTGGGATCTTTCTGTGTGGAGTTTGCATGTTCTCCCTGTGCAACGTGGGTTTTCTCCGAGTTCTCTGGCTTCCGCCCACAGTCCAAAAACATGCTGAGGTTAATTGGTTATTCTAAATTGTCCGTAGGTGTGAATGTGAGTGTGCTTGTTTGTCTATCTCTATGTGTAGCCCTGCGATAGGCTGGTGACCTTTCCAGGGTGTCCCCTACCTTTGTCTGAGTTGACTGGGATAGGCTCCAGCCCCCCACGACCCTACAGAGGATTAAGTGGTGTATAGATGATGGATGAATGGATGATTTTGTAATTTACCTCTTGAGTTATCTAATTCTGATGTTTTTACTTCTTGGAAAAGTTGTTTTCCTTAACTGGAAGTTTACATTTTCAGCTTTCTTCCCATTTTGGGATGCAGTATCATTGTGTTGATCATGTTGTTGTTGCAAATGTCTTGCAGAGTGCTGTGACTTGCCTGCTTTGGCCTACAGAGAATGCCATTGTTTACGGATTAGTTGATGGCAAAGTAAGTCAGCATCATATCCCCTCACTTAACCTGAAGCGTTGTCATGAGTTCACGTGCTATTATTGGGAAAAGAATCAGCAGTAGAAGCTCACATGAAAGCAATTTATTGATGGATGTAGAAGAATAATAGTTGTGCATTTTAACTTTATTGAACTTTTTAGTTCTGAATGCTCCCATTTCAAGTTTCAGCCTGTTAGGAGTTGAAATTTCTTGACTTGACAGTGTGTTATCAGAGTGGAAATAATGTTTTCCTATGCAAGTGCTGAAGTGCTGAAAAGAATAGTAGAACCGTTATTTCACTTGATGTAAAAATACCAGCTTTGAAAAGCCTATGTAGGTCTGATGATAAATGTGTGAAAGTAATCTGATAATATGTTTCTGCATTTTTCTACAGGTTCGCCTTGCCAACACTCAGACGAATAAGTCCTCCACCATCTACGCCACGGAGTCCTGTGTTGTCTCACTGACATCCAAGTAAGTTTTTAATCCACATCTATATTTAACTTTGACCAACGAGTAGTAGAAGGTGCACTGCTTAAAAAGTGAATAAGCATTATATGATGTCACGACTGTCTTTTATAAAATGCTCAGACGTTTGCTGATTTTATCCCTTGTTGGTTACGGTTTTATTTTACTCACGCTGCTCTCACTGAGTGTCACTTGTAAAATCTCTGTTCTGTTTCAGTATTTCTGGTAAAGGTATCCTGTCTGGACATGCTGATAGGACCGTCGTGCGCTACTTCTTTGATGATGAAGGCTCAGGGGAGTCTCAGGTACCCATGACCACATACATTATTTATTCTTATTTGACCATTTATAAACTGAATACACTTGTTTTTCATTTTTAAGCCTCCACACTAGTGACAGCTGTGGCTACAGACATTATGTCATTCTGCGTACATTCAGGTTGTCCATCAGTCTGTCCATGTATCTGTTGTATTCTTGTGAACACGATATGTCAGGAAAACCTGGAACAGATTTCTTCAGATTTGACACAAATTTCCACTTGGTTTCAAGGATGAACAGATTAGATTTTGGTGGTCAAAGATCGCTCTGACCTCATAAACATGATTTTGGCCCTAACTCAAGAATCCCTTCATTATGGTTTTACCTAGTTTATCCTGCAGAGCTTCACAGGGTGCTGGAGTCTATCCCAGCTGACAGTATGTGAGAGGTGAAGCACACGTCATCACAGGGCTAACACAGAGAGACAAACAACCATACATCTAGTTATGAAGGTCTCATCCATGTCCACTGACACACTTCATGCCCTCTATTGCAGGGTAAGCTGCTGATACACCCATGCCCACCCTACGCTCTGGCCTGGGGTACAAACAGCATCATGGTGGGCGGCTGTGACAAGAAGGTGGTGGCCTACGGCAGAGAGGGTCACGTCCTGCAGACCTTCGACTACAGCCGTGACCGAACAGAGAGGGAGTTCACCGTGGCCGTCACCAGTCCCAGCGGGCAGTCCATTGTGTTTGGCAGCTTTGACCGGTCAGTGCATGCCGATCTGTCCATTACAGCACAGATCAGCTGTCAGTACTGTTACACATGAGCTCAAAGAGACACTGCTGTTATCATTTCCACCTGAGAGTGACAAGCTGTCTTTCCCCCCTGACATCTTTCCAGCTTACGGGTGTTTAACTGGGCTCCGAGGAGAGGCGGGTGGGACGAAGCCAAACCTAAAGAGATTGTCAACCTCTACACCATCACCAGCTTGGCCTGGAAGAAAGACGGATCACGCCTCTGTGCTGTAAATACTTAACCTGTCATATTATTTTAATCTGCAGCATGGCCTCAACACCACCCTGCTGTTAGTATACTTTTTGCTCTTTATTCGTCAGTGCATACATGGGAAACTCTTCTAATTTAAGTAATTTTGTTTCTGACTTAAATTATTCTCACATTAAAACATTAAATAAGGACATAAGATTCTAAAAAAGAACCAGTGATTATTTATTGTGTGTGTCTTGACAGGGAACACTGTGTGGAGGAGTGGAGCTGTTTGACTGCTGCCTGCGAAGAACCATCTATAAGAACAAGTTTGAGATGACCTATGTTGGTCTAAGCCAGGTAAAACCAGTCAGACAACAAGAAAAAAAAAGAAGAAAATGAAATACCTGTCGTTGTTAAAAAACAAACAAAAACAGTCATTCTTAATTTCACAAAAATTGGCAAAACAGTCCAAAAGATTGGAGCACCAAATAAACAATTTCAGCTGCCACTTTGCTCTCCATCTTTTGCCAATTAGCAGATGACATGAAACTGAAAACTACCCGGTTGATTGTCTGAGAGCAGCAATTCAGATTTAATGAATTCAAGTGCAAAAAAACAGCCCAGTGCCTCGAATTCATGATTAAGAAGGGGGCAGCAACAATTGAAGCTCTGGAAACAATCATCTAGTCTTTTGTTTGCCTGTTTGGTATTCAGGTTTTTTAATTAATTGATGAATAGAACGTAACAGAAAATGGCATTTACAGACATTGGGGAAATGTAGCTGCAGTAAATACACCGGTTTTCTTTTTTTCCTTATTTGCATGTGCTTGTATATGCTAGTTGTTTGAGAGAACTGTGAATATAGGTCTTTCATTATTCCAGGAAACATACTGTGGTATTATTTGTGCTATAATCCTTACAAAAAAATTTGTAATCATAAAAAAAACTATCCTAAGTTAATTAAGTCATGAATCGATGTTAATAGAGGAAAATTCAGACTGATGAGATTCTGATTAAGAAATCAATTCGCGCATCTAATGAAGCAGTGAGAGAGCTGTAATTACAGTTCCCAGGCGAGAGTTTATTAATTAACATCTTCTTTCTTAAAAAAAATTAGATTTTCTGTTGTGGTTGTGTCATCTGGTTGTTTCGGCTACCAAACTGAGCTGAATGACTGATTGGTGTTTTAAAGAGGCAGGAGAATCCATCTGTATATTTACTGTATGTAAATCATCTGTCAACGACACAGCTTATTTAGCTTTGCTTTACTGATGCATGAATTCCAAAAAATATTCAGAAACACTCTTATTACTCATAAATAACAAGTGGAACTAGACTATGCAGTTTTTTGGAGAATTGCATAGTGATTGCTGCTACCGCTGTCTATAGTCTGTGGCTTGTTTGTTTCAACAAAATAGTAATAATACATTTATTTGTAAAGCACAGTTCATGCAGCAAACACAACTCAAAGTGCTTGACGCCAAGAAAAGAGAATAAAATACAATGAAACAATCCAACATTTAAATAGAGTACACACTCTAGTGATTAAACCAAAGTCAGTAAAATATAATTAAAAACAGGAGAAGTAAAAAGTCTGATACCAGCAAATTACATTAAATTCCATAAAACTGATATAAACACGAGCCTGAGAAGAATAGTTTTGTGGCTTTGTCTGAGGTTATCTATTTAATCAGTAGGGGTGGTCCCGAATATCCGTTTGTTGTGGTGGTATTTATATAATTTTTATATCCGAATATTCGTGCACGCAGCCGCCAGCGTTTGCCAGCGTTGCAGAATGCTGCAGAGCGTTGCCAAGCGTTGCCGAGGCTGTAGTACGCCGCCGAGCGCTGCCGAGCGTTGCCGAGCGTTGCCGAGGCTCTAGAATGCTGCAGTAGTTGTAGTACGCGGACCTGCCATTTTCCGATGTGACGCTCCGGTGTCGCCCCTCCCCCGGCCGGCACCGCGGGACGAACGGAATATTTGAATATTCGGTGAATACTGAATCCGATATCCGAAGCACAGACATTGGTATTCGGACCAGCCCTGTTAATCAGATGCTCTGACCTCCTCTTGATGGCTGATCCAAGCCCGTCGTCACAGAATGCAGCAACTCTGTATGTCTTCGACTTCTGCAGTTAGTTTATTGAGGCACGTTGCTCCATTTTGGATCATCTAAAGTCTGCTTAAAGATTTCTTTGAAAGGCCAGAAAACAAGCAATTCTAATATTCAAATAACCTTCATTTGACAAGAAAAAGTCTCCCTCAGATTAGGAACACCTTTGATAGGAGTAGAGACAGGCAGCAGCACAATGTAACAGGTTATAGGCATAAGCCCGGCCAGTGTGAGTCCATCATAACTTGTACATCTGGCTGTGTCTGCCTCCAAGTCCCATAAAGTTGCTTTGAATTCTTTTGGTGAGATCAGCTCTTTGAGATTCATTCAATTTTATAACTGATTTGAAACAAAAGGAGCAGCGTACTTAAATGCCCTTTTCTACAACCCAGAGCGGGCTTTGTGAACAGATAGCAGGAACAAATCCTGGAAGCAAAGACAAAAGCTTCCCATGTGTGAGTGCGAGTATCACACGACTGATTGCCAGTCCTGCTCTGAAGTGATATAAACATGACTGTGTCTGGGTGTCTGTGGAGTTGACAAGAAAACCACTGAAACTTCTGAGTAAAACTGGACTAAAAGAGTATCTTCCTGTTTAAATGTTTGCAGATTCGTGTGTCTTGTATGTAGTGTGTAAACAGTATGTAATGGCAGTGTGACAGTCATGCCAGTGAAGCGTTCATAAGGAGCACAGAGAAGCTGCTAATTACTAAACCTCCATTACCTCTGTGTGGCCAGATCATTAAGGTTGTCATGGTGATGGTACCTGCAGCATTCCCCCTGAGTCAGACTGAGATTTGGTTCGATGTACCCCTCGAACTCTAGCTATTAAGTCAAAACTGTAACTCCTAGCACCAAGGTTTTACCGCTATGAGTGCTCCTAGACTTTGCTAAACACATCAACTTTCTTCCCATTCACTTCAGTGGGGATTCTTACCGACTTATCGTTTTGTGCAGCAGTTTCACCAGATGTTTTTTTCTCTCTTCTTCCAGGTGATAGTGAGGAACCTCTCTACAGGAACTCGGGTCGTCCTGAAGTCCTACTACGGTTATGAGATAGAAGAAGTCAAGATCATGGGGAAAGATCGCTACCTGGTGGCTCACACCTCAGACACTCTTATACTGGGAGACATGCTGAGTAATAAATTAAGCGAGGTAGTACTGAACATACCTAGTGTCTAGTAATTAAACTTCAAATGTAAATATTAGTGACAATATTATGGTGTAATAAGAGCATGTGAGCCATTTGGTAAACGTCAACTCTGCCCTGTTACTTGCAAGCAAATTGTTCCTTGTTTCCTTCCCCCAGTTAATGAGGGTGGACTGTTCACCTCCTCTACTATTTGTATCAGAACATTAACCCTGCTTCCTCTCTCTGCTCTCAGGTGCCTTGGCCTGGTTCTGGGGGAAATGAAAAGTTCTTCTTTGAAAATGAAATGGTAAGTGCGCACTTGTATCTTTGACACACCTACAAGCTTTTCTCGTGAAGAATTAGTAAAATGATCTACTTTTAGTGTGTAGCACTGTCAAGGAGAGCAGAGGCCTGTTGTTCAGTTCAACAGAATTCCCTCTGCCAAGGAAGTTGTATTTCAGGCTCTGCTTTGTTGTGCCGAAAACCACAATCCCCACTGTGTTGTGTTCACTGCTCTGTTTTATTTGAATACGTTTTATGGTTTCAGGTGTGCATGATTTTTAATGCTGGCGAGCTGAGCCTGGTGGAATACAGCAGCAACGAGATTCTGGGATCAGTCAGGACAGAATTTATGAATCCACACCTCATCAGGTGGGCAGTTACTCATAATTACACCAACACATCTTATTAGGCTGTTTCATAGGAACACCTAAACCGGTTTGTTTGGTTCCAGATAACAAGCGTAGAAACAATCAGACAGACGTTACTGATCTGTTAATTGTGAAGTTGAATTGCAAAATTGTAAAAACTCCAGATTTACAACCACAACAGAAAAGAAGTAGCCCAAGTAACACATTTCCCAGTTGACTTTAGGTGGTTTTATTTACACATTTTCTAGTTTCTTAAGCACATTTGTGATCATTGAGGTTCGAAATAGTCTAACACAGCTTTTACAGAAACAGCGAATAAATCACATCAATCATTTTGCATTTTTTAAAAAAGCCCTTTCTGCACTTTCCAATTTTGTGTTGTTCAAACACTCGTTACCTGTTTTTGCTATCTTTTGGACGGTTTTTGAAGACAGTGTAAAACTCCTACCTCTTGCTTTGTTTCCAATGGAAAACAAGACAAGTGGATATACATGCAAATAAAATAAAGTCTCTGCTAACGTCGACCCTGATCGTTCCCAGTGATTGCATTTCCAGCTCTGTCCATTAGATGGCTGTATTGAGTTTTGCAGAAGTCCTGGTATCATTATAAAGAGGAGAGCACTGAGTCAGAGAGACAGCTACTCAGCACACATCCATGCTAATGTATTCAGACCTGTCAAAAGTGTCAGGACTGACAGCCCCTCGGTGACTGACTAATGGCTGTTGAGGCGAGCAGGTTTCCGAATCCTCTGACTGCTGCTCGCCTCTGGCTGGACACTGGAGCATGACAACATCATGACCTGGTGTGTCCTGGGATTTCAAGTATGGCGACCAGCAGCTGAAGCCAATTATTCCGAGCTGATGCTGGATTTATTACTTACATGTTAAAACACATGTTGTTGAATTCAGTCATATTACACAGACCTGTCTTGGAGTAACGCTCTGTATGTGTGTGTTTGTGTGTCTAGTGTCCGACTAAATGAAAGGAAGCAGAGGGGAGTTGAGGACAACAAGAAACTTGCTTACCTGATTGACATAAAGACCATCGCTATTGGTAAGAAATAAGATGTGTATGTGTGATGAACAAGGTCATATGTGTAATGTAAATACAATAATACAGTTAACACACATTGGGATCAAAGCTCGCTTCAGTTTTTATCAGCGATATTTAGAACAAGCACAAGTTTTCCTCATGTGAAAATATTTTGTGCCAGCATTCAATATCTAAAGGTCCATCATTATGTTCCTACGCGGACAACCACCAGTGCTAGAGGCATTTTGTTTTCAGGTTGGCCATCCATCTGTCCTATTCTCCTAATATCCAATGAACGCCTTGAGGGAACTTCTTCAAATTTGTCACAAACGTCCACTTAGACTTAAGGATGAACTGGTGAAATTGTGTTGGTCAGAGGTCAAATATCGAGATCACCGTGACCTCACAAAGATAGTTTTTGGCCATAACTCAGGAATTAATGTGCTAATGATGCAAACTTTTTACACAAGTTTGCCATAGGATAAAATAATAAAGCCAATAATAGAGTCAAAAGGTCAGAAGTCAACTTTTCTGGGACATAAAAATGCTCTGCAAAGACACTTTTCTGGCCATTATTTAACACAATAACTCATGAACAGACAGACAAATACAATAAAATAATGTTAACTGCAGATTGACTGGTTGCTGGAGGCATACAGCCACGAGACAGTAATTGTGGTTCCCTACAAAATCACACTTAAGAGCAAAGCTTTTTCAGCCGTCCCACCAGACATTTTCATTGATCTTACTGTCTTGCTAGCATGCTATTGTTCGCTGTTGACAGCCTGTACTGTGGGTTTTACTGCTCTAAATGGTCCAAAACAGCATCATCACGAACCTTTAGTGCAAAACTAAAGGTTCGTGATGATGCTGTTTTTATGCCTCCACACCGGCAACAACAGACCTCAGCAACCCCCTGCACACTCCCCGACAGACATAAACATAATTCCTGGTTTCTCCTTTAATGCCAGCTGTAGCTTTGAATCTGAAGTGGTTGATATTTTTTGGTTCCAAGAACAGCTTGGTGAGAATTGTCAGTACCTGACCAAGTAACAGTGAGTCATCAGTTTTGATCAACAACCCTGTCGACTCTTATATTGGATTAAGATGCACTGTGACCATTATTACGTTTTTCTCCATGAATCATTTAGTTTATCTTGTTTTATACAGGAACTCAGCCAGACTATATGATTACTGCCTATAATTTTAAACTTCTAAAACTACAATAATTGCAGGATCAGGCAATTAAGCTGTATAACGTTCATCCAAGTGGGTGATACTACATTTTAATTAAAAAGACTGTATAGGCCCCACATGTCAGCAGACTAATATCAGCTCAGTCCCAATGCAAGTAAGTTTTGAAAGTAGAGAAACTGCTCCCCCTGCCCGATAGAGTGATGGAAAATTATAAAATAACTGTCTGATTTCTGATCTTGAATAAAAGGCCAATTTTAGCCAGACGCTGGCAGCCTGACTGCTGCTCAGTTAATCTGTCGGTTCTTTTCTCCCCTCAGTGGACTTGGCCGGAGGCTACAATCTGGGAACCATCAGCCACGACTCCAAGATTGACTGGCTGGAGCTCAATGAAACCGGACGCAAACTACTGTTCAGGGACAAGAAGCTGCGGGTGAGAATAAAACGTCAGCACCTCAGGGGATTGAAAAAGTGGAAACAATGAGATAAAGACCTGGAGGCATGAAGGTGGAGGGGCCAAGTGATAGACAAGACCATGATTAGTAATGCATCAAGCTAAGTAGAAAAATCTGTCCTTGGTTGGGGCATGTCTGCAGTTATAGCCCCGTCAATCACCCAAAACATGCCTTATGGCTCTCTGTGGAACCATCTTCATCGTTCAGGTACCATGATGGAGAGTCAGAAGAAATATGGGTGTCCTTTGCAAAATGGGAACAACATAGTTAAACATGAAATGTAAGAAATTGTATTTAGATGGTTTGCAGCAGTGGTTACCAAAGCTTTTTGGTCTTTTACCCATTAAAACAAAGCAATGTCAACTTTCCATGTTTTATTAAAATAACTTTCAGAGGCCTGAAGAAGAAGCATGTGAACATTCTGCTTTTCTGTATTGGTCATTGTCTGACAACCTCTCCCTCAGAGTGGGCATTCACCACTGAGTTTAAAACCACTTATTCTAGCATGATGTCCACATCCATGTTTCACAGTTAACGTGGTTTTATACTGCATTCACTTCAAAGAATGCATAAAAACAGAACCTAAAAAAGCAAAGCAACTGTGTAATTATTTGCTTTTTAAAACGACCAAATACAGAGAATTAGAATTTTAGGATTACAGTTAACAACAGAAGTGAGTACAACCCCTTTGAATTATCATTTAAATGTCCAATAATTTCAAATGCTGTCACCTTACAGGACTTGGATTACTTCTGAGTTCAACAGCAGAATATTTGGTCTTTTATAACATCAAGAAATAACCATTTACATTTACCATACTAAAAAAAACAGGCCCCACAGTAGGAACTTTAGTGATCAGTCAAACTAAATTGAGTACAGATGTTATTTCAAATGAATGTAATTGCACGGACAAGGTTATAAAATGACCTGTGAACACCAGAACTCTCTCAGTTTTGGATCTTTAGGCTGTGTCTGTCTGCATGTCTGCATCGTGGCTCCACATGGAAAAGAGTTACCAGAGGAAATGGACAATCTGGAAGATCTGTGACCAACTTAAAATCAGTCAATTTGTTTCACAGTTTGCAGGAGTAATCAGGAGTTATAGAATTAGTCATAGTACCACTAATCAGAGACGTGTTGGTCATCGTCCTTAAACGAGGGCACAGACAGTGCGCTGCCTGACTAATCTAGCTCTGAAAAACAGATGGACATTACATAACAACCTCTATAGACGGCGTCGGAAAAAAAACAAACGCTTTCTCGTTCTCTGGCAAAAAAACTGCAAGATTAATCTTCGCTAAAGGCCATGAAAAGAAGCTTGATAGATATTTTCTGTTAAAATGAGCTCAAGATAAATTTGTCCAACTCAGATGGGGTCCAGCATGTTTGACGTGAGCCTGTCCAGGACTACCACAGTGAATACCTAGTCCTGACAGTGAAGCACAGAGTTGGGAGTCCGATGATATGAGGCTGCATGAGTGCAAAAAGTATTGGAGAGATGTCATTTACAAATGGCACCGTTAATGTCTGTGAATATACCAAAACACTGGCTGACAAAAGGACTCAGTCTCCAGAAGTATGGCAGAAAAGGAATATTCTATCATGAGAGCAATCCAAATCAAACATGGGGTTCTAAAGCACAGCAAAGTGCTGCCTGACTTGAATCCAGTAGAACATTTTGGGGAATTTTAAAGGGAAAGGCAGAGAAACGCAACCTTTCCAGCAAAGAGCAGCTGCAATAAAAAAAAGATCTCGCCAGAAATGTGCCAAGGAGAATTGATTCTGCCATCTATAATAAAGGTGTGTGTAGATTCCCAGTCATCCAGGTCTTGGTAATCGTAGGAGCTTCATTGGAAATCAACTGGACTTCTCTTGTAGGTTCTTGAAGATGTTTCACCTCCCATCCAAGAGGCTTCTTCAGCTCCTCTTCAGTTCTGTGCTGAAGAACTAAATTTAATTCAATTCAAAGTTTATTGTCAAATGCACAGTAAAGAAACACGTTTCCCTGCACAATGAAATTCTTACTTTGCTGTCTGCTCAGATTACCAGCAACAATAATATATAAAAAATAGTATATACAAATAAAATGGAATAAAATAGAAATAAAAAAAATGTAAATGTGAACTGTAAAGTGTATTTAGGGCAAACAGGATGTGCATCTAGTGCAAAGTAGTGCAAAAAATGTAAAAAAAATAAATAAATCAGGAATTTCATTAAATTGACTTTTGTTGCATTAGATTGATACTATATGGCCTGGTTTATGTAATATAGTAAATTTAAACAGTTAGTTTTTAATTTCACATACAACCACAATCATACTGTTCATCTCAGTGGTAGTAAAATTACTGAAAGGTGACACAATGTTGAATCATTTTAAACATTTAAGTGATATTGCACATGGGTGTACTCACTTCTGTTGTATACTGTGCAATGAAATAACTAAATATTTTACTTTTCTTTTACATCATTTACCTTTTCTTGCCTAATCCAATAGTAAATTTGTAGGAATGTCTTTTTTCAGTACCTCATGTCCGTTTTTTTCATCTAAGTGTGCAAACATTATTTCACTCTCATACACCTCATTGTGGAAACAAAAAACGTTTAGCACAGATGTAATTGTTCTTCCCGTTGCATGTAAGAAGGTGCTGAGATTCACAGAAGCCTTGTGTGCAGGATGAGAGTGGCGGGGAGCTGTTGTCAGTTGTTGCCCCGGGGTAATGAAAGAGTTTGATGTTTGAGCCTTGGGGCAAAGACATGGAGAACTCAGATAATTGGGAATCCCTCAACGGAGTCGAACTTTTCACTGTAGTTTGACTCACTATGGCACATAATGGCGTTTTACCGATGTAATGTTCCAGTTTTTCAGCATGTACAAAATGAATTTTATTGGGCCTGAGTGTGAAATATTTATGTGCACTTTAAGAGAAGATAAGGAATGGAAAAGTTTGACGGTCATTAGGACCAGAAAAAATCCCAGTAATCACTGTAAAGTTGTGTATTTCTCATGCAGACTGAGATTTCCACTTTATATTTCAGCATGTTGCTTTCCCTTTGCACTGGTCTATTTCAAAATCTCTATCTTTTATTCTTCTGATCTGTGCACCTTCTAGACACTGTTAATGAATTGCTTGAAAGTACCTTGCACCTTCAGGACTGATATTGCACGAAAATTGGATGTGCTGCATCACGGTAGCGTCTTAACAAGATGAAATTTAATTCAATATACCAGACAATCATGGAGAAATTTCATTTTTACACTTTTTCCACCAGTAAGAAATCAGAAAAAGTCGAGTTGTATAACAAATGTTTCTTTAATTGGAACTGGCTTTCAAGTGAACTTATCAACAGGCTGTGTGTCCTCATTGCATTTTAAGTTGGCCAGCTGAGCTCCAGGGTGAAACTATAGACGGAGCATTATTAAAAATTGGTGGGGGGGAGATATTAAGGTAGCTGATTACAACAGCAGGAGGTCCGGCATACTCGCACATACATATTAAGTGCTGCGGGGGCCTCTGTAGCTTATACATTCCATAATCTCATCTCATCAAGAGCACAGTAGAATAGATTGCAGTGTGAGTATTCACGTGGAGCTGGTGGAAGTTAATCAACTTTGCTCAAGTCAAATGAGTTTAACTATGCTAATGTAAACTTCCCAGGACTGGGTGCTAGCAAAGTCTACCTTTCTTCCTTTTTCTATCCTCACATACCAAACATTAAAATACAAAAGGATCGTATGTTCATCCATGTAATAATCTTCACTGATGGTGCAGCAGCAGCTATACTACACAGGAGACATGTCATCCAGAGTTATGTTGTTTAAATCAAAAAGGAATGGTGGCTAGAATAAGAAGCTACATGAAGAAGTGTAGTACAATATGAGCTTATTGCATGTTATAGAAATGTCTGTCTGTCAATGAGTTCCAAAAGCTCTTTAATTTCCCATTTAGCATTGACATTTTAGGATACATGCTGAATTGCTTTCTTGCAGTAACTTCCATCAATACTCCTGTCCTTTCAATCTAAATCTGTCAAAAGCCAGTTAATGTAGCTTAGTATAAAGATTTGAAACAGGGGGAAACGGCTAGGGGCTGCACGGTGGCTCGCTGGTTAGCAACTAGAAGATCCCCGGTTCGCGTCCCGGTTAGGACGTCTGAGATCTTTCTGTGTGGAGTTTGCATGTTCTCCCTGTGCAATGTGGGTTTTCACCGGCATCCTCCCACATTCCAAAAACATGCTGACGTTAATTGATGATTCTAAATTGTTCGTAGGTGTGAGTGGTGGTTGTCTGTCTATATGTGTAGCCCTGTGATAGACTGGTGACCTGTCCAGGGTGTCCCCTGCCTTCGCCCAAGTCGGCTGGGATAGACTCCAGCCCCACGACCCTACAGAGGATTAAGCGGAGTAAAGATAATGGATGGATGGATGGAAACAGCTAGCCTGGTTTTGTGCAAAGCCAACCAACATCTCTAAATATTGCTGATTAGCATATTATATTTTTCCTATTTAAAATTCAAAAATCACAGTGTATTTCCCCCCAATAAGTAGGAAATAAAACTCAATTTTGTACTTATTTCAACTTCACAATGTTGTGTTATGTTTACTGTTTAAATATACAGTTAAAGTTCTAATTTAATACCAACTAGCAGAATTTTTTCAGGCTCAGAAAGGTCATCTGAGAGGTGACCATGCATGACAGAATGATAATTCTACGTACAGTGAAGACATTGTGTGTGTTTTACCTCATGGGACAGAAACCTATGCATTTTCCTGTCATATCTGATTAAATTAATTATGAAAATGTCTATTATACTTGAGTAAATTAAACTACCAATGAGTAAACCAGGTTATGTTTTTTATTTATTTTTTTAAATCCTCATTTCTGAGATAGGTCGGATGAGACGTTATCTAGTGAACCTCATATTGAGCTAATAAACCCCAACAGTTTAGTTAGAAATGAGAGTCACATCATTGCTCTCCTTTAACTTTTTTAAAAGAAATCAAATCAGTGTATTCTCCAACATGTTGAACATCTCCTTCAACACTGTAGGTAAATCGCTTTCGATGGGACCAGATGAAGTGTTGATGGTGAAATTACGACTCTCCCTCTTGTTCTCTCTCCTCCTCAGCTCCACCTGTACGACATAGAGTCCAGCGTGAAGACCACGGTGCTGAGTTTCTGCTCGTATGTCCAGTGGGTGCCCGGCAGCGACGTGGTGGTCGCCCAGAACAGGGGGAACCTCTGCATCTGGTACAGTATCGACAGCCCAGAGAGCATCACCATGTTCCCGATCAAGGTGAGACTTTGTTGCCATGGAAACATCTACTCCCTCACCTATTAGCATTACTAAAGAGGTTCTAAGACGACTCCTTTTAATTTTTTCATTGATCCTCCGTGCTTGGTATTTTCCCGTTTATTTCAAACTCCACACCTTCAGTTTGTAATGTTCATGGTCCAGAATTGTAAAGCAACACCAGTGAGGTCATGGTGGTTATTTTGTCAAAGCCACAGAATGCAATTTCTTATGATTCTCCTTTAAAAAATCACAAAGCATCTTTAGAACAACCCCCCATTAATAATGAAATCAGCCTGCATCGTTAATCATTCTGGGTATGGGTGATGTGTCGTTGCTCACAAAAAAAACAATCCTCATTCTAAGCTTCAAAATTTTAAGAAGTTGCGTCCCAATCTCCGGACCAGCGCTGCTACGTTGTTGTCTAAAGTTTGGCGGTGCTATGTTTTTTTAAACAGCTCGCCTGTTTTTATACCCAATCCATGTTTTACTTTTACTTCCCTCAAGCTTTGTGTCTCTGCGCTCCTGGTAAAGCCGACAAAGCACAAGTTTTTTTTCTGCTGCTGTCCTGGAGCAGTTAGTTGCCCTCGGCGTGCACAGGGTTTTGAAACCTGCTTGCGTAACGCTTGCTGCTGTTCTCATTAAAAATAAAAACCAGTCAGAGCAGCCTCTCGTGTGGACATTTTTCTATTTTTGTGTTAAGCATTGTGCAGCACATTCTGTTTTGTAGACACATTCCAGATAGCTCTGACGAACAAACAGTTGTTACTGTACATGCATATGTTGTGTGTTTGCCACGATTCTTGAAATGTTAATTTACTTTTGCTAAATAATAAATACAGCACTGCAAAGTTTAGTGAGTTTACTTAAGTAAATGTTTCAATAATTTAGAGTAAAAATACTCCCTTATAAGTAATGGCCTTGATTTGGTAAATAATTCATTAGTAAAGCTATTGAAGTAACATTAATGTAAATTTTCTAAAGTAAAAGTACACGTAAATGTCCTTGGTGAGTGTTTTATTATTAATATTACTGATGCATCAGTGTTAACTTATGAATAGCATTTTGCTGCTGTAATAGATCAACTTTAACCTAATTTTAACTATTCTGAATACTGTTGAGAAGCTTAAACTGCAGCAGGACCTCATATTTTTTAAACTGATCATATCTTTTATGTATAAAATCTTAATCTGTAAAATTATTAGTAACTAAAGTGGTCTAATAAATGTAGTAGAGTATTAAGTACAACATTTATCAAGGAACATGAAGTGGAATGTACAATTACCTCAAGTAAATACTTATCCACTGTCTTTTCCAGGGAGACATCGTGAATCTAGAGAGAGCTGATGGGAAGACAGATGTGATCGTGACCGAAGGCGTCAACACGGTGACGTACACGCTGGATGAAGGCCTCATTGAGTTCGGCACTGCTGTCGATGATGGAGACTATGACAGGTGAGCTCCTTCCATGCCACACGTAAACGGATACAGCTCATCAAAACCGTGAATGCGAAGCAGTGAGAACATCCGTCCATCCTTCCGTGTACTCCGTGATTTTCTGGGTCAGAGGCGCAGTGACAGCAGGGTGAGCAGAACAGGCCAGATGTCCTTTTATCCAGCAGCTTCCTCCAGCTCTTCTTGAGTATTTCCTCAGCACTCTCAGGCCAGCTGGGAGATAATATACATCCCTTCAGTGTGTGGTGATTTGAACACCTCTAAAATGATGGACTTGTGAAGAATCCTCATCAGATGGAGTAAATAATTATAACTGACCTCTGTTATTTTGGAGGAGCACCAACTGAACTTTTCACTCCAGCTCTTTAGGATCCTTTAGGAGGATTATGGTAACAAAGGTATCCACAAGTTTTTTTCTTATATTTTCTTGCTCTAGGGAGTATGGTTAGTTATAAAACATTTGTCTATTTAATTGCAGGCGTTTGGGAGACATTATACACACATAAACTAGCCGTAGCTTTGTTATGACAGGGGTTTGTGAGTGCAGGAGGTTGTCCAGTCCTCCCATGAGCACCATCAGGTCTGTAGCAAACACTGTCACTAAGGCCAGCGACCATGCTTCTTTGCAAAAACATAATGTGAATCAACTACATTAGATAAATATTAATCCATTAATCCATTTGCTTAAAATAATTATGTAACTAAGAATTACTGTTACATACTGCTGTGAAGTCCAAAGCAAATGAAATGTAATGCTCCCAGGCTGTATCGTTTCTACACTGGAGAATGGTCTGATTGCACCTCGTTATCATTCTGCTATAGTGGAAAAACTCTCTGAAACCAATAACAACCATCTTGGGCGGTGCTAAGCCCAGGATGCACCAGTGGTGCCCCTGCAGGATAGTGTCAGGCAGATTGTTTTGGTGGAATATTTGCATGTCGGGAGGTGAGCGCTGTCATTGAAATGGCTAATTCCTTGAAAGAAGCAGCCCTGCTTTAATGCACTGTCCAAGTCTTCACCAAGCTTGTTATTTTCAGCATGTGCGTTGCTGCTAGGAGGTTACGCAGATGGCTAACCAGTAGGAGGAAGCTGCATGAAATGGCATTTACTTATGCATATCTGCAGTCTATATCCAGTCAGTCAGACTAAAAAAGCAAGCTTTTTATCCAGCAAGTTCATTGTAATTTGTTTGTCAGCTTTCATATCGTTCAATGATCATCCTACCCGAAGGATATTTACTTTAACAGTGTTATTGTCCTGTTATTATTCTAGTCCTTGTACTTTCACAGCTTCCCTTCTCAGTGTCAAGTCCCTGTCAACGGCTTTGCAGGGGCTTATTTCTAATTGCTCTCATTAATTTGTCTAATCAACACCAAAGTCTTTATCAAATATAGTCACATTCTCTTTAAATAATTTTGCTGTTTGTGATTGAATTGGAAGAAGAAGACATCCTTGGTATTTCTGTAGCTGCTGCCACATTAAAGTTCAGCATCCTCTCGGCAGTGGCGACCTTTCCAGTTACTGCGGTGATCTCTGCTGTAGAGAGCTGTCCTCCAAGCCCCTAAAATGTGTCTGTCAGACTGACGACTTCTTCAACGTGTTCCATTTACATTTCAGTTGTGGTCGGTGGCTGCCTCTGAAACGATCCATCCTCCTCTCTGACTCGCTTAACGTTTTACAGCACAGTGGATAGTTTTTAAAATCTGTTTGAGGAATACAAAGTGCAGCAAACAGAAAAAAACCTAATTAGAATCAATGTTTGGTTTCATCTTTAAGACAGCACTGCTTCTCCAAGGTGGACTCGCACACATCTTGGAGAACTTGGAAAGCCCTTCTTAAGCGTGTCTTGTGCCTCTTCATGTAATCCCAGACTGAAGCTGTGATGCTGAGATCAGGGCTCTGATGGCGCCAGACCATCTGTTGCAGAGCTCCTTGTTATGGCTGAAGATAGTTCTTTATGAGTGTAGCTGGATGTTTTGGGAACGAATATGGGACGATCAGACGTCTCCGCGACTGATAAAAATCGGAATATCTCTAGAGCATGAAACTTTTGCGCAATACTGTAAAAGACTAGCACAAAACACTTCACTGCGGCTTACAAAGCATTGTGTCAACCTTGCCTCTGGCATTTGAATAACCCACCTCTGCAATATCTGCTCAACTCTGCCGCTGCTTTGTGTCTTTATTAAGCATCTGTGGTGTGTTTCTGCAACACGAAATACTTGCTGTATGGTCTGTCATGCCGCCTGGCTCAGCTCTACTTATCTGTGTGTGTGTTTACAGAGCCACAGCATTCCTTGAGACTCTGGAGATGTCACCAGAGACTGAAGCCATGTGGAAGATGCTCAGCAAGCTGGCTCTAGAGGCTCGCCAGCTGCACATCGCAGAAAGGTCAGCAAGACGCACACACACACACACATAGAGACACAGCCATTTCAAACTAATGCTCTGTCTCGGCACTAATTACATTCTGTATCAGTCTTCATTGTAACTGAGACTTATCTTTGGAGCTGGAGAGAAAGGAGGCAACAAGGGCACCTTCGTCACCCGGAATAAAGGAATACACTTTTCACACACACACACACACACACACGCACACACACACACACACACCTAAACAGTCGTGTTTCTGTCACTTTAGAGGACATTACATCGCCTTACATTCATTCCCTCCAGAACCTCTACTCGCCTCGCCCTCATCTTGACCTTAAACCAAGTCTTCAACCTCTCATTTATTCATTTACATTAAAGGGATTTGCCTCTTGTCCAAAAAGGGAGGCAGATCCCCACAATATGAGTGTGTAACCAGCTTTATGTCCCCACAACTCGAGTAATACAAGTACACACACACACACACATGCAGCAGATGGCAGTGTCCCTGCCTGACCTCCTCCTCTCACTTCATTTATCATCAAAGACAGTTTTTAATTTTCTATCATTTTCTCGCGCTCTCCCTCCATCTTTATTTCTCTCTGTTTTGAGAAACCTTTCAAATTTGAATTCTCTGTCATTAATAATGCATATGCTGTTCGTTAGGCATCGGCTTGATTTGCATAAATCATGAAATTGGGGAAAGAAACGGTTTTGTCTGGAGTGGATAATGTTAATGAGGGAGGGAAGTGATGTTAATGAGGGAGGGAAGTGAGAAAGAGTCAGACAGAGGGACTTTTTCAACTTTTTTTTTTTCTTTCATGACTTGTTCATTAATCTGATGCAACTGTTCAGAGAGAGTTGGTAATAAAGTGGCCAAATGCTAAGATGTGCCTTTGCATTCCTCAGCTCCTCAGACTGCAGCATATCTAAAGGCTAATTAGACAAAAGCCCTAATTTATCTCAGTTCATTAAGTGAGCTTCGACCGACCAGCATCACCTTCTTGCCTTCACTGAACTAAAGACTTTTCTCTTTGTTTCATCGTCCTTTCTTACTCCCTCTGTCTTCCTCCTTTTTTTTTTAATTGCTCACTCCTTCTTTTTGTCTCATTTCGTAGGTGTTTTGCTGCGCTCGGTGACGTCTCAACCGTTCGATTCCTCCACCAAACAAACCAGATCGCCGACAAAGTTTCACAAGACATGGTGCGTTTCACGTCATCATGAAGACACAACAGTCTCCACACTGACCATACACAGTACACATATTTCTGGATTAAATGGCTAATAACCAGTATTCTACACTGATTATGCAACAACTTTGTATTTGGCAATTTTATGCAGCAAAATCTGAATAATGCAGCGCTTGGTTTAAAGATTTATGCTTCTCGTGATGAAAATGGAAACCCAGCATTGGGAACACAGAAAATCTCTGCTGGAATCGATTTTAATGGAATTCATTTCGGCTGAATATCAGTGATTGCTCCTTTTGCAAATCCTGTAAAAAATGCAGCACTGCGATTTTTCAGTTGCCCTAAAACTTTTCCTGTACAGTACTTTTTTTGTCCCTGCACGGTTAAAAAAAAAAAAGTGTGGTCAGAGGTGTGTTTGTGTTTTAATCTGTGCGTCTTTTGATTAGGGAGAAGATGGAACGTCATTTTACCAAGTTCAAGCCCACGTGGCCATGCTGGATAAGAACTTTAAACTGGCCGAGATGCACTACACGGAGCAGGTTGGTGACGAAGACTATTATTATAACAACAGTGTGGCGTTTAAACCCCGTCTTTTACCATCCAAATAATTAATAATCCATTTAGTTCAGGTTTTGCACTGACTTTTCCTCAAAATTCAGCAGGTTGTGTTCTTCAGTAGCATTTGAACAGTTGTCATTTTAAAATCCATGAAATTAAAATGCTGTTATAAGTTGGTCACCAACAAAATCCAGGGATGGTTGCATTGACCAGTTAATGCTACCATGCTTGAACCAAACACCTAGGATTTACCTACATTTTAAACACAATAGAATCACATCACACTCTGTAATCGTTTCTATATTTTTGCAGGATTAAGTCATATGTTTGTTTGTTCTTCTGCAGAATGCCGTTGATGAAGCCATTGAGATGTACCAAGAGCTCCACATGTGGGACGACTGCATTGCTGTGGCTGAAGCTAAGGTAACAATGAACTTACCAGATTCATATTAGCCTCCTGGAGGTGTCGTGGGACCGACTAGACGAAACACCGTTGAAGGGAGGCTCCCACCTGATGACCCCAAAGACGTGGTAGCAATCACCGCCCATTGGTTTACATAGGGAAAGCTTTAAGCGTGGTATGTGGTCCACATTCTGGAGCACAGGTTCCTTGTGTTTACTCTGAATTTATTTAACACTGCATTCCTGTGAGTGGTTTAGTCGTCGGTGCATACGGCAGCCTTTTCTGTTGTAAAGGCATTCAATCAGTATTCTGTAAGTTTCCTTGCAGTTAGTCAAGTCTTGAATACCTTCAGACGGGTGATTTTTAAAGATCTGTCTTACTTGCTTCCTTACAAAAACCACAGAACTTGACTTTTTTCGCTTTAGATTGTTTTGTAACTGTGCACAGTTTTGATTGGATGGCAGTCGGTCTTCACGCTAATGCCCCAGTATTAATAGCTTATGTGTCTATATACAGATATTTAATTGGACTTCATAGCTCCGACATGGCTGGTGATATCGAAGATAGCAGGTAACAGTTTCCATCACAACTGAAAGTATCTGGCACTCATTGAATGTGTCTAGAACTTGCTGTCGAAACATGGAGAGAAAGACAAAACCTGTGGTGCAGGGAGGGTGCCAAACAAAGGAAAAAGGCTTCGCTGGCTGATGCTGCAATGTGTTCTAAGATATAACAGATTTATTTAAGCAGTCTGCAGGTGATGATGAGGATGGCCGTGAAGAGACAGAAGCATCAGAGAGAACTAAGCAGGGAGCAGCTGCTTTGTAATTTTTACATGTTCAGTGCTGTGAACAGGTTAAAGCTTTATAGCCTACGAGTCATATGTTATTTAATAGTCAGCTCAGCAACACAAATAGTTTGTTAAATAGTCTACGATATGAACAGTTAAAATACACTATTAAAAGTTATTGTGAGACTGTGAAATAAGTTGGAGCACCATACATCATTTGTATCATCAGGCTTGAGTTTATTCAAGGTATTTATTGTTGCATTCTGATATTAAAGCAGATATAAAGTCAAACTTAGAATTGTTGCTTCAAACGTCAGGAAGAAAACCTTGGATTTTTTTTTATCGCTTAACATTTTGACACAAACAATAAGAATGAACGGATTGTGTTTATTTGGTTGTTTGTTTTTTTCTTAATTAGAAATTTGTTAATCATCAAATCTGTTGACATGTAAAATTGGGGTCACTTGACAGCAAATCCCTGGGTTGCTTTTAGCCTTCAGTTTCCCAGAGCTCAAGGTCACATCTTTATATTGCTTCTTTTGATTTCAACCAGCAGTTTAAGGCCAACCTATATTTGATTTACAATAATAGAGTGTATAAAGTAGAGAAAAACAGTAAATCCTAATATATGAGATGCTGTAATTTTTCTCAACGAATGACTCAAGCAGTTGATGATCCAAAATGTTAGTTATCTGTTGACAGACTAATTGAATAATCGATTGTCTAACTTAAACCAACCCCGCTGTCATCCCCACTAATCACAGGGCCACGCGGAGCTGAACAGCCTGCGTGGGAACTATTACCAGTGGTTGACGGAGACGGGTCAAGACGAGAAGGCCGGTGAGGTGAAGGAGAGCGAAGGAGACTTCCAGGGCGCCATCAACCTCTACCTGAAAGCAGGACTACCAGCTAAAGCCGCCCGCCTGGCCATCAGCCGGCCGGAGATCACCAACAACAGCGACACCGTCAGCCGCATCGCCGCCAGCCTCATCAAGGGAGAGTTCTACGAGAGAGTGAGCGGATTTCACTGAGTGTCTTTAAACCTCTAAGTAATTTATAGTGGTGAAACATCCCCCTTCTCCTCTGTTCCCACTTTTCTTTACCTCTGTCGTCCTCCTCTCTTCTCCTAACAGATGCCAGGAGAGGCGAGGTATCAATACAGGAACAACAGTGTTCCTTGTTATTTTCAGTTTTACACTCTTTCTCCATCTGTCTGTGATTTCTCTGTGTTATTTTTCTGGGGACTGCTTGTCTGAGAATTCACATCTTCTCCTCTGGCCATCTGTGTTTATGTAACAGGTGGGAACGAGGCTTGGAAAGAGAGAATGAAACCTCAGAGTAAAAATTTGTTGCTGCATTCTGATGGTGTCGGGTTTCATCAGTTTAGACATTTGAAAGCTGGGATTTAACTTGCAGTAGCTAAAATTACATTACATATATTGTCTGTGTTTTGCAAGAACGAATATACTTTCCTGCAATTTGTCGTTGGCGAGGTCGAAAAGCCACCGAATTAACATTTGATGCATTAAAAGAAATGGGAAGTTAGGTCATGCTGGATTTAGACGTTTTTTTCTGCTTTGGAAAACACTCCTCCACCACTCTCCAAGGATTTCTCTGGTTCGGTATCTGATACAGGTGTTGTGCTGTTAGGTAGGTCATTGTTTGTATGTTGGAGTATCACACAGCAGAGGAGCAAATGTACTAACTGTTCCCACTCGAAGCATAACAAACGTAGCTGAGGTAATTAATTAAAATGTTGCACCTTGTAACTGCCAACTCTGCTCCACAGCCTTGGCCACGTTCCTCGTAGCGTTAACTGTTGGCGTGCTCAATGGCCAGAAGTAATTGGACACACCTTTGGTTTTGATTCAAACGCGTCCAACAAACAACATACTTTAAAAAGGAACAGATAGCATGTTATCTAGATAAAAACACACTACATGGTCAGAAGTATGTGATCGTGTCCGTATGTTATAGTAGCCGAACATCTCATTACAAAGGCATCTGCTGCTTTTAGAGATTCTGTTCCAGGTTTTTCTCTCATTAAGATGAGACAGTACAGGCTGAAACCTAATTAGTTCATGCTCTGGCCAGTTGAGATTTTGGGCTGTTTTGCTTCCAAACCATGTATTTAAGACCAGTAAAAAGACAACATACAGAATGCATATTTAGGTGTTTATTGCACTGCACTTCGTCTGTTGGACATTTATGCAAATTGGTGCATATTTAATGAGCTAATATTGTAATACAAAAAATATTTATCTTGATTTAAGTGATTAACTGGAGGAGTTTCATGGTGATATGTGTTACCCTCAAAGGTGTTAACTGTGTTTAGTTATTCCACACCAAACAGGAATCTATTAGTTACGTATTTAACCTTAAACAGTGGTTTCAAATGTATGGAATTTCACAATACCAATCTTTAAAAGGTGTTTCCTCAAACAAAAAAAAAATCTTCATGGCTGTTAACAGTACTTTGTGGTTTTCTGAGAAGAGATACCCAAAATCTGCCCTGTAGAAATCTTTTTTTAACATGTCAACACAATGAAACAAGAGTTGTGAACCCAACTTCATCTAGATTTAGATTTGTGTTCTGGAAAATGATGCAAATTAGGACATATTTAGGTAGATTATACCTCTTTTCTAAATTTTATCACAGAATTTTAGCAAGCTTAAGGCAATTGGCTAAATGTGAGTAATTAACTGGGAAAGTTTCATGGTGATGCACGTTACACCCAAAGGTGTTAGGTGGGGCTGAGTTCAAGTAATTCCACACCAAACTGGGAAAATCATTTATTCTGGACCTGCTTTGTGCACAGTCACTTTGTCATTTTGGAACAGAAAAGGGCTAAATCACAAACTGTTGTTACAAAGTCGGAAGAAAACATCAATTCAATCCAATTTCATTTATATAGCGCCAGTTCACAACATGTCATCTCATAGCACTTCACATAGTAAGGTAAAGACCTTACGAATTTTTAACAAAGAACAGAGAACCCAACAATCCAAGGTTGATTTTGGATTCCCCATGAGCAAGCTGTCAGTGACAATGGGAAGTACCAAAAAAAATAAACCTTAAAATAGGGAGGGGACAAAAACCTCCAGCAGAACCAGGTTCAGGGAAGGCAGCCATCTGCCTCGACCAGTTGGGGTGAGAGTGGGGATGAGGGTGATGCTGTCGTATTTACCTTCATTAGAGCAACGGTGGGCTGCACGGTGGCTCGGTGGTTAGCAGCGTCGCCTCACAGCTAGAAGATCCCCGGTTCACGTCCCGGTTAGGACGCCTGGGACCTTTCTGTGTCTAGTTTGCATGTTCTCCCTGTGCAGTGTGGGTTTTCACCAGGTACTCCAGCTTCCTCCCACAGTCCAAAAACATGCTGAGGTTAATTGATGATTCTAAATTGTCCGTAGGCGTGAATGAGAGTGTGTTTGGTTGTCTGTCTATATGTGTGGCCCTGTGATAGGCTGGCGATCAGTCCAGGGTGTCCCCTGCCTTCGCCTGAGTCTTCTGGGATAGACTCCAGCCCCTCCATGACCCTACAGAGAATTAAGCGGTGTACAGATAATGGATGGATGGATGGATAGAGCAACAGTGGCATGACCAAACCATGAGAAACAGTCCCAGATTAAAAAAATACAGAAGAATGTGTCCATTTACTTTAAACTATATAGTGACATGCCAGCGATGAACCCAGTGCACAGTAATGTGTGTGTGTTTGATGTGCATGAAGTATAAAATTGTTCTAATGAAAGGATGGTATGTCTGTTTCATCATAATAGGCAGGAGATCTGTACGAGAAGATCAGAAACAACCAGAGGGCTTTGGAGTGCTACTGCAAAGGAGGTGCCTTCAGAAAAGGTAAAACGGTCATGAAGCATGTAGAAACCCGTTTCACAACTTCTGTTTTGTGTAATTTTGGGGTACATCTACGTCAATGCTCCAATCTTGTGCCGAGTGTTGCTATTTAGTAGACGTATCTAAGGATAAAGTTTCTCCTTCCTGCTTCCTGTAGCCGTGGAGCTGGCTCGCATTGCTTTCCCTGCCGAGGTGGTGAAACTGGAGGAGGCCTGGGGAGACTACCTCGTCCAGCAGAAACAGATGGACGCTGCCATCAACCACTTCATTGAAGCAGGGTACGTGGCGTAGAGGAGGGATGGAGGGAGACGAGTGGAGAGACAAAGACATGGACAGATGGAGAGGAGGAAAGATGACACATAAAAAACAATCCAACAGAGATGGCCAACAATTCTTTAAATCATCACCAGGACCATAATAGAGAGTTGAGAGGAGCTATCTTTAAATATGGCTATGCTAATGGCCAAAAATACCAAATAATGACAGGTAATCAGCGCCCAGATTTCCTATTTTCTCCAAGCTGAAACAAATTAATTTTGACTGTGGCATGCAAAAAGACTCTACAGGATCCAAGGTATTAAAAATACCTCTTTTGTTGGTCATTTCTATAGCCAGTAACGTTTTAAGCAGCACCTCAACTTAGCTTTAACCTTTAACTTTACCCTGTCTAACCAGTCTGATGGTGGAACTTAATCAGCATCAACAACACAATCAACATTTCTGAGATAAGGCTTAACTTATTAAATTTGATGGACACTCAAACCAGCCGCGCTCCAGCACAGTGAAATGTTTATGTCGTCTTCCTCTTAGCTGCTCCCTAAAAGCGATCGAGGCGGCCATCGCGGCTCGCCAGTGGAAGAAAGCCGTCCACATCCTGGAGTTACAGGAGGACTCATCGGCGGGGAAATACTACGTGAAGATAGCTCAGTACTACGCCTCCATGCAGGAGTATGAGGTGAGAGAGAGGGAGAACAGCAGGACATGGATGAAAGAGTGAAGAAGGTGAAGAGATGATAAGGGAAGTGGAGGGTAATTACCTGTTAGACAGCGGACCTGTAACCTCTCAGTGGTAACAGCTAAACAGAACAGACACACCACTTTATAAATCACTTTGTATCTCCTCGAATGCGGGTTTTTCTGTTCACAAAGAGGTGCAAAGATTGAAAAAAAAGGTGTGCTTTGGCTCAGCTGCCTAAAGTAAAGTGTGTTTTATTAACTGGGAGGCACCAAATGTTTCTGGCGTACCTCTCCTGGTCTGTTTTCTGATTCCTCTCCTTCAAATGATGTATTGAGTTGTTTGGGATCTGTGTATCACGTGGGAGTTCTTAGCTCAATTCACACCCTCCAAATGAATCAAATGAAAAATGGGGTTGAAACTTTAATTATCCATTTTTTTATTACTTCGCAAATGGATAATGGTCTCTCAGTTTGATTTTTTAATTGTTCACAGTTGAGTTGAATTAGATTTTAGAGCAGAAATGAAAAACGACTCAATATTCTAAATTTCCACTTGTGCGTTTTGTGTTTGGACTGTACCATTAGTCCCAGCCATGGACAATAGTTTATTAGCTACCCTGTTTTAGGAGGGTTTTAGGATGGATGAGAACATAACTCATATACTGCAGCCATGCACCGGTGCAGGCCTGTTGTTATTATTGTTGTTACAATTTAAAATGGAGTAGCAACCTTCAGATACCTTTTGGCATTACCACCCTCCACAAACCATAGACAATACATTATGGTATTTTATTCATTGCTAAGAAATAGTATAGCCAATAAACTAATGAAGAGTCAAATGTTCTACAGAAAACATTAATTCAGGACTGGATCTGTGGCTGGTTGTAGATCCCCAGGGGCAAATGGTACAGTCCAACCACCGCCATTAAGCGTAAATGGGCATTTTGAATGATAAGTGTGTTTTATATTTTTTGTTTGAAAATCAAGCAACTCAGATTTGAGCAATCAAAAATTAAATGCAGCGACAACTATCTTTTGTGAAGTAAACAAAAAAGTGGATATTGATATATTTTAATGGTACGAACTGAACTAAGAACTACAAATTATTACATGGACCATTTGGCTAGTTTGGCTAGTTAGTGTAGGAGCATATGTAAAGAGTAACATTAATCATTAAAGCTGCACTAAGAAAAAAAATATGTTAACAGTCCATTTTGTGACTACATGTGGTGTGAAGGTGTTGCTAACGTACAGCGAATTTACAACTGACTTTCTCTCACATCACACTCATTAGCCTCGTATCCAGCAGTAAGAAGTTGCTTTCACTGTCAAAGATAAACCCCCTGCATAACACGAGACGGATGATAGACAAAGGCAGCCAATGACGTTGTTCTTTGTCTCTTTGTGTGTTCTTTTGTGCAGGTTAGCGGTGGTCACCTAACTTGACTCCGTGTTAAATACTTTGACGTGTTTCCTAATGATGTTCCTTATGTTATGCTAAATGTAGGTACCTGTCATTGTGTTGAGGTCAGCACATGAGTTTGGTTTTGCTCCATGAACTCCTTACAGGGCAGTGACATGGAGACAGCCAGAGGGATAAAGTAGGCTGTGACATTTTGCTACTGGCAATTAATTTCTGCACCTCTCTCAGGGATATGTGCAGTCAGTCATGACACACACACACATATATATATATATACACACACAAGGTCAGGAGCCAGCTTTAACTTTTGCGTCGTCTCTGTGGACGTTGTGGGCTGTGTTCGCTTGAGGGTGCTTTGGCAAAAAAATGACAAGTTTGGTGGCTGTAACAACAATTTTAATAAATACCAAAAATACACGAGCGTTGAGAAGGAGAAGATAACGAGAGAAATCTGGTACAAATACAAAGCGGAGAGATGATGGTGGCGAAGCGCAGCGTGCTGTGCTTATTCTGATGAGCTCAGCTGAGCCAAACAGCCTCCACAGACTGCCAGCCTCTGAAAATAGCAGCCTATTTCAGTCAGATTGCTCTATGGGCATATTCACAGAAAGTAATTAAGATAACAAGCTCTTTGCTCTCCAACTTGTGGAAGTTGCAGGAAAGTGAAATTCAGTGCAAACTATAAACAATGAGGAAGCGCACACCTGTGATATCTATAGAAAAAGTATCCCGGAAAAACAATGACTAGACGTTTTTTAATCAGAATGGCAAACAACCAGTTGAAGCCAGTGTTATGACAGATTCTTTAGCCTTTATGTAGAGAAAAGCTATTCACGGTAAAGCGGTAGGCGCTTCCCTTTGTCTTCTCTCAAATATCTCCTAAATTCTTCCATTAACCTGTTACACACTAGGGCAAGAAATCTCACTACTCTTTGTGTTACTAGTGGTAGTTATCTGTTCTCAGAGCTGTTTTCCAATTGCTTTTTTGTTTGTTTACACAGCAGAAATGTTTTTTTAGTATATTCATTTGCTGTGATTATGTGTAATGAATTTAAGTAGTTTTTATAGTTTCAGGTGGGCATTCCAAGTTTGTAAAATTAAATGAAATATAAATAATTGTGGAATGTGATGCTATTGCGTATTGTGTACATCTTGTTCTCTTTATGGCCTGCAGGTGGCAGAGCAGCTGTTTGTGAAAGGAGGTCACATTAAAGATGCCATAGACATGTACACCACAGCAGGACGCTGGGAGGAGGCTCACAAGGTCAGCGTGGACACACTTAAACAATTATGTTTGTTTAAAGGGCCAAAGATTCAAATATTGAATTTTTTTCTCAACTCATATTAAACTTCATATTATACCGACTCTTCCTGGAACATGTATTTATGCATGTTGCAGCCTTAATATCATATTTAATGATAACGGCACCAGAGTAATTGGCACCAGCTATGAGTCTGACAATAATAGTTAACAAGACTGTTGTTTTTCCATGTGTTTTTTTTTGTACAGCTGGCAGTGGAGTGTATGACAGAGGAAGAGGTGATGGCTCTGTACATCAGCAGAGCTCAGGAGCTGGAGAGAGACGGGAAGTTCAAGGAAGCTGAAAGGTAAATGCAAATCACCGCATTTATACTAGTTTGTCACATCATTGTCACATCCTTGGCTGGCGGAGGCAAAGAAGTTAGTTAGTTTTGTCCTTTGCTGCATGGAAAAAGGTACCTGCACTGCATTTGTGGATTTAACTCTCACAGGGGCACACTCCATGACTGACATTTCTAGATATATTTGAATTATTTAAACTTACCTGCATCTTTGAGATTTAACCTTGGTTTAAATACAGGCTGGGAAATTACCTAAAAGGTTTTTAGATTTAGATTTGTTGGAGAAAAATAGTGTGACATTAGTTAACGAACCCATTCTCACTTCTATGATACTCAGTCGATCCTCTTTAATCTAAATAAACGATCACTGTGTCATCAGCAAATTATAAATTGAAAACAATATAAATAACAATAGTATAAAGACTGGAGGGTGAGGCAAACTAACATAACAACAGTGGAGTTAATCTGTGATCTTAATTACGGCAGGATAAAAACAATGTCAGATGCAAGTGACTTAAGTTTTTATTTCTTAATTGCTTTTAAATGGAAGATGGTAATTCAGACCTCTGTCCTTTTTGCTTACACACAAAAAGTGAACACATTATTATCTAATGGTGGCCTGGGTTTGTGTGTGTGTGTGCGCATATAGGCTGTTTGCTACGGTGAAGCAGCCTGACCTCGCCATCACCATGTACAAGAAGAACCGGATGTTTGATGATGTTATTCGTCTGGTGGCCAAACATCACCCCGAACTGCTGACTGAGACCCACGTCCACCTGGCCAAGGTACAGCAGCACAGTCTGTGGAGGAGTGGGCTGATAATGGAGTTTCACCACCACAAGACATGAAGTTAAAGTCCTGATAATTCAGGAGTTAATTAGCCCGATAATCAATCTGAACTGCCGTGCTGTTTCACCTCTCTCGCGTTCACATTAGCGGATTTCTTGTTGGGACATCAGTCAACACAGAAGCCGCTAGGAGCAGTTAACTTAAAGGATCAGTTCGTAGTCTCTCTTCAAACAATAGCCAGGTTCTCATATGAACATCGAAACAGGTTTTCTCGCCGTAATCCTTCCTCCTGCTCCGTACTTCCACAGTCCTCATTCTGTGAAAAATATATTCACAACTTTATCTAAAGCTAATATTTAGAGCTTCAGCCATCTGAGTTGCACAACTGGCCATCCTCTAAAGTTATGGTCTTTGCAGTATTAAATTTCCTTGCTAAGCCACAGTGGAAGGATGGTACCAAAGACGGGGATTTCACACAAGGCGGACACTAACTTTGGACAACAGACTGCTGAAGCCTCATGTTAACTTCAGATAAACTTTTAGTTACATTTTCACGTAGACAACGATGGGTCCACATACATTTAAATTCAGGAGTTGTGGTCTGCTATATGCATCATTACAGAAAAGAATTATCGGCCTAGATGTCCCCCTTTCTCCCCCAGTCTGTTAATTTTGGGTGACTCTTCTGTATTGAGTCACTCGACTGCATTACTCACTGATTGGACTCCAAATGTCCTTACGCTGAAGCAGAATCTTCTGATCAAAGAATGAAAAGCCTCTTTGGCACCAGCACCATCTTTGTGGCACACTTTACTCGATCAGCTGGCTGCCCAACATCGATTATCATGTGAGCTGCTTGTTATGTTTTGTCTACCATAAATACATTTCAAGAACAAGTTCAACAAGTGAAGTGATCCTTTAACATTTTTCGCCAAAATAAAAGCAATATCCTGATTTGAAGGCTGCTATTTGTGTTAGCAGACTTACCCACAACCTGTGTGGCTGCATCAGTCGCTCAAGATCGTAGCCACAGCCATTTTCTGCCACTTCTTTTCATGCCTGTAAACAAGGTCGCTCGACTGCAATGAAGAATTAAAAGTAAAGTAAAAGCTCTCTGTGGAAGTTATTTGTATGTTTAAATTACATCTACTTATTTTGCCTGTTTAATCACTTGTAGAGAAAAAGAGCTCCAAGAGAGTCCGCAACATAAATACGAAGATCTTCTGATTCTTGTAGCTCATCTGATACCAGTTTGAAAGTGAAAAAGGACTGTGCTGTGGTTGATGCCATTACTCCACCGCTCAGCAGTATCCAGGCAGCAGTGGATGAGATTTTCTCATTTGAAAAGCTCTCACAGGCTCAGATAACGTTCCAGTTCGGACGCCGCTACAGCTGTATCAATATTTTGTTCTGGAGGTCTGGATCTGAGACTATTCTTTGCCTCTAAAGACAAATGAGCGTGTTTACAGTTTTGTGGCTGTCCAATTATCTAGTGAAAATGGCCCTGCAGTGCTTTATACTCTAACAATAATTTGCTGAGAGTTTTCCTCTGAATTATGAAGTTTTGAAGCCCATAGTCAGCCATTCATCAGTGTCCACGCTGAGACCACACACAAACTTATTTTGCAACCTTTTAATCATGTCCAGATATCGTCGCTTTCAAACTCGAAGTCTCTAAACTCCAGTAGTAGTGGCAAATAAGATTGTTAAGAAATCCGATAACCTTGCATCACTAAGCGCTTTCAATGTTGTCAGCAGTTTTCCTTTTTGCTGTGTCAAAACTTAGTAAAAGGGATTGCTACAGGGACATGAATTATGCTTCTCAGTTACATTCTAAGTCTAATTTCATTGCCCTTGTTATGTACTGTCAATGCGGCTAAAAAGCCTCTCTGTATGTGATGTGTGAGTTGTGTACATATGTATGGTAAATGTGCTTTTTGTAGGAGTTGCAAGCTGAATCCAGGTTCTCAGAGGCAGAGTACCACTTCATGGAGGCTGAAGAGTGGAAGGCTGCCGTCAACATGTACAGAGCCGGTGATATGTGGGAGGACGCATACAGGGTATGTACGCCATATTTGTTTTGTGTGCTTGTTAGTTGTTAATCCCAGTACATGTCCAAGATACTGTAAAGCTTGGTAAAGCATAAAAGCTCGCCCACACAGCACATGCTTGCTGCACCATACTGTCCGTCTATATTAACTGTTTACGCAGTTAATATAGACGCTGATGTGTCAGTTATACACACTTCCAGAGACCACTGCATTTATTATTACAAATTATTAAAAACAAATACACAGATTTAAGTGGCATATCATATTTGAAAGTTGTAGTTTAAAGTCCTTTGATTATGTGACACCATGTGCACATTTAAAAAATGCATCTTTTAGTGCAAGCATCAAAAAGGACTATGAGGCAAACAGATCTCCATCTAAGTGAGATATCCAAACTTCTATTCAAAACTTATGCTGCAATCACATGCAAAGATCCGGACAAATTAAAAATATGACATACCATTTCTGTAGTGAATCCTATCAAATTCTATCAGGTGTAAATTGTATTCCACTCTTAAATATTGCCCATTTTGACCCTCTGAAGTCAAAACCCCACTGGCAGATTTGACGAAGACATTCATGTTTTCTTTAAAATGGCCAAAATTACACCAATTGTTAGCCAGAAACTTTAAAAACTAGAAAAGCACTCAGAGAGCTCATACCTCCACCAAGGAGCCTCAGTCCACCCCCAACACAATCTCCCAATTCACATATTTTGTATGGAACGTTACAGATACAAATGTAATCACAGACGGTTCTAATTTCCTACCGACAATGCGGCCTTCACCCCATGCAACCTAATGAACAGGCGCGGCCTCTAGCACGGCAGCTCCTAACAGCCTCCCAGCTTCTTAGACAACCGGAGATAAGAATGCCGGCCCAACCGTGCGTATGTCGCTCAGGAAGGAAAGAGAACTCCGCCATTGTCGCTGTTTGTCGCGTGGAGGCCCAAAATGTCATGTGGTCAGAGGGGGTTACCCCAAAAACAAGAGGGCCCTCTGGTGGCTTTTAGAGTAAACTGCATTTAATTGTCCACCCGGTTACACTTACATTGAAAAAATATACTGGACCCAAACGGTGATCCGGATCAGTCCCAAAATTTCATCATTTCTTCCTTGACCCATTTCACACATTTCCTGAAAATTTCATCCAAATCCGTCCATGTGTTTTCAAGTTATTTTGAACCCAAACCAACAAAACAAACCAACAAAACAAACAAACAAACCAACGCCGGCCATCACATAACCTCCTTGGCAGAGGTAACAAAAAGAATTGTCAGATTTTCAACTGTTAAAAAATGTAAAAGTGACATTTTATCATATTTACTTCATTCTACATGTCACATTCAAAACATCTGCCAAAAGAAGCTGTTTGCACCAGATCCGGTAAAAAAAAAATACGCTGCCCGTCTTGGTGCAACCAAGCCATGATCAACCCAGACTTCCTGGACAAATCTTCTGGGACTTCTCAGCTGAACTACAGGCTGTTTTTAGTGTTCGAGAGAGATATAAACTTTCTTGACCAATAACATAAATGCAATATGGCTCAAAAACTATGTACAGGGAAGCAATATGTCACCAAGCTATGGGAAGATACAGTCAGCATAGTGAAATATGGAACCTGGAGTTGATGGGCCGAGTGGTGGGAGAAACGTCAACTTTGTAGAGGTTGTAACAATGGAAATAGGTCTAGTCAAATAGCCTATCTACAGCACACACAGTCCCTATTTTTTCCCTAATATTGGTGAAACGGGCACTTTTGTAAAACAAATAACCAAAGAAACTCGAACTGTTTTGTATAAACACAGGTGGCAAAGAGCCATGGAGGTGCTGGTGCCCAGAAGCAGGTGGCCTACCTGTGGGCCAGGAGTCTGGGAGGAGAGGCTGCCGTCAAGCTGCTCAACAAGTTTGGCCTGCTGGACTACGCCATCGAGTCTGCTTCAAATAACTTGTGAGCATCAACACAACACACAGATCCAACATACAGTGTGATTAAGTTTGAGAACTCTCTTCTCATTCAGGTGGGTTTTATTCGCTGTTCTGGCTACTTGAAATAGGGTCTCACAGTCACGATACTTAGTGAGTCCCATAGTGCACATTTTTGTGAATTTTCCAAACTTTGATATGTCAGGAGGATAAAACAAGTAGTCATTAACTCGAGCAGAGTATGTCCTGGATTTTACAAGCCTCCATCCATCTAAATGTATGTAAACGTTGCCTCTCTTCTCTTCAGCTCCTTTGACTTTGCCTTTGACTTGGCCCGGCTTTCATGTAAGGAAAAGATTCCTGAGATACACCTCAAGCATGCAATATACCTGGAAGATGAGGTAAATCCCCTGCAGCGCTGCTACATACAGTCACCTCTCTGCTCTCTATATACATACCAGAACCAAGTGTATATGCTTATTAGTATTTGCTATAAAACCACAGTGTGTTCAGAGAAAGTTGGCCAGTGTTGAATTTATCTTCAGTCTCCTTCATCGAAGCAGCAGTCAGAAAGGAAAAGGTCTGGTTTACAAGTTCTGTCCCCCTCTTAAGGTTATGAAACTATAGTCAAAACATCTGAATGATAAAACCATCTTTTCTTTATACAGCGCAGCAGACAGTCGGCTTCCATCAGATTAGATTTTCATCATGTTTCTCTTATTAACAAAAATTTGATCGTTCACTGCTGCTGCTCAGTAACATTAGTATTACTGGGTTTCTGCTCATACTTTTCTGTCACTGAAAATCACTGCTGCTAAGTACAATTAAAGCAGTGTTAATCCTGAATTCTGTTACGGTTTTATCTTCCAGGGAAAGTTTCCTGAGGCCGAGGTGGAGTTCATCAAAGCAGGGAAGCCCAAAGAAGCTGTGTTTATGTGAGTACCGGAGGTGATGATTATCTGACCATGTTAACACATTCAGCTCAGTGTTACTGTCAGCTGAACACAACTTGTTAGAACTCAGAATAGTACTTTCATACTTTATGCTTTTTACTCCTCTAGAAATATTTGACAGCTGTATTTACTAGTTACATACAAACAATATAAAGAGGTTATAAAATATGATTCTTTGTCATGGATTAAAGAATCTTACAGTATTTACAAGTAGATGAACTGCTATTTAGTCATTTTATTTGTTTGTTCTATAGCTGGAATAAACAAACCTCCTCTAAGATCTATCCACTATTTTCCAGAGTTATACAAACCAAGCAATCAGCTGATAGACTAATCTGATGGGAACTAATAATACAGTTGAAAAATTAACCTCCACCTCAGTCTACCACACCACATTGATGCAGCAATAATCTAATGATATACAACAGTAACAGTAACAGGTGTCATTTTTCCATTAAGTACTTTGCTCTTTAGACTTACATCACATTCTTCCTCCACCTCTGATGTAAATACATGAGGTCAGTGCTGACGGTTGATGGAGGCTCATAGTGCTCAAGTATTTAACTCAGCAGTCTACATAAACAAGTCGTGCACACTTAATATTGCTGATGATCATTGCTGAAAGCATTACCACATGTTTTAACATTCACTTTCAACCCACCAGGTCACTGCTGCTTTTAGGTCATTTCATTAAGCTAGGAAACCCAATTTATTCAAAGTCCATATCCCTTTTCTAGGACTTAGTAAAAGCCATTTAGGAAAATGTACAAAGGATTTTGACTAATCCTAAAAAAGGCTCATTTTTAGGTTTTGTTTCGTGGGCATGTGTGTGTCTGTGTGTGTGAACTGTTCCAGGTACGTCCACAACAAGGACTGGGCCAATGCACAGCGGGTGGCTGAGGGCCACGATCCAGAGAGCGTGTCTGAGGTTCTGGTCGGCCAAGCCAAGTTCTGCTTTGAACAGAAAGATTTCCAGAAGTCTGAAGCCTTCCTGCTCCGAGCCCAGAGACCCGAACTGGCGGTTAAATACTACAAGGTAACTCCAAGAGCAAAACATTTTCCTGAGATTACATAGAAGATTTGTCTAAAATGCCAGATGAATGATAGACTTTGATGATCTGCTTCATGGTCAGCTGTTCTTTTTATTTATTCCATATCTGTTGCATATTTGTTTCTATCAGGATGCAGACATGTGGAGCGATGCCATGCGCATTTGTAAGGAGTATCTTCCCAACAAGCTGTCCATGCTCCAAGAGGAGTACGAGAGGGAGACTTCCAAGAAGGGAATCCGGTGAGATGAAGACCACTAAATACGAGACATAAATGTGCCTCAATGCTTGTAATGTTGAACTTATTTTAATCCAGAAAGTCTTTAAATGGTTGTTAGTTTCATCTTTGTTTTCAGTTTTCTTAGTTTGCCCATGGCACACTAGAACTACATCTTGGTGTAGTTACAACAGCAGATGTCAAAAACCTTTCAACTGGACTCATCATTATTTGTGGGACATTATTTTAACAGAGTCAGATCACATGAGCGGCTCGCCTCTGCTGCGTCTCTGTCTGTCGACTTTTAAACAGACTCAAATCACCACAGACTCACTATGAACCTTTCGCAGCTTCTCCTCAGCAGCCCACCAACATAATCTATGCACAAAGAGCCAGTTTGATGCTTTATTAAAACAGAACTCACATGTTATCCCAAATTGAAACTCCCAACAAGGAACAGCTCGTTAGCTAGCAAACCAGCAGCAAGCAGCTCTTATCCTTCTCCCATCGCTGCTCCCTCTTTAATGACTTGTGGGGGAAAACATCAAAAGTTACCAATGGAAACGAATGAAAAGAGGGTTAAAGAGAGAAAATGCTGAATTATTTCTGCAGAGTTTACAGCTCAGGCTTCAGACGAGTGCAAGTCTTCGCATTTCTTATAGGGGCATGTGCAAACCCGTGATGATGGATGATCCCTTCAGCTCAAGTGAACGCAGGTTTAATCTCACTGACATGTGAGCTTGTGACAAAGTCAGAGATTATTAGCAAGGAAGAGGTGGGGAGAAGTAAATAATGTATGTTAAGTGATTTTGAGGATGAACTGTGGACATGATTCTTGCCAGAAAATGTGATGTGTAATCAGAGATCTGAATATACGCTCATCAGCCACAGCATTAAAACCACTGACAGGTGAGCAAATAACATCGATCATCTTCTTGCAATGGGATTTTCAAGGGATGGGATGTATTAGGCAGCAGCAGTCAGTTCCTAGAGTTGATTTGTTGGAAGCAGGAAAAATGGCTAACATCAGTATCTGAGTAACTTTGACAAGGACCAGATATGTGATGGCAGGACAACTGGGTCAGAGCATCTTCAAAATGGCCGACCTTGGTGGGTGGTTATGATATGCAGGGGTTAGTAGCTACCAAAAGTGGTCCAAGAAAAGACAATTGGTGACCCAGTGAGAGGACCATAGACGACCAACACTCAATGATTTGTGTCTGAAGTAAAGGCTGAGCTTTGTGTTCCGATCCCACAGAAACTACTGTTGCAAAAACTGCTAAAAACCTTAATGCTGCTATGACAGTACGGTGTGAGAGCACACAGGGCGTATATGTGGCTGCGTAGCTGCAATCCACTCAGAATGTCCATCCTGACAGCCTCTGAAAGCACAGTCAATTTATGTCTTAGCATCAGACCTGGACTATGGAGCAATGGTAGATGGTGGCCTGGTCTGATGACTCCCATTTTCATTTACATCATGTGGACGGCTGGACACGTCTACGTAATTTTTCTGGGGATGAAAAGGCAGCAGTATGTACTATGGGACAATGGCAGACCAGTGAGGGCAGTGTGATGCTCTTGGTCATATCCTGCTTGGAAACCTTGGGTCCTGTATTCATTTGGATGTTACTTTGACATGTAGCATCTACCTAACCATTGTTACAGACCACGTTCACCTCTTCATGGCAAAGATATTCCCCTAATGGTAGTGGTCTCTTTCAGTAGGATAATGCTCTCTGCTACACTTCAGCATTGCTCAGGAATCTTTTGAGGAGCATAACAAAGAGTTCGGTGTGTTGACTTGGCCTCCAAATTACCTGGATCTCAGTCTAATTCAGGATCTGTGGGAGGTGTCAATGTGTTGATGGGTCAGAGGTGTTTTGTCGTTTTGCTGGGGACCGACTCAATATTAGACAGGTGGTTTTAATGTTGTGGCAGTTCAGGGTGTTTTTCCTACAATAACTGCAGCCGAAACTGGAGGGAAAATATTTCTGTTAACCCCATTTAAAAGGCTGTGTCATGAAACCAGTAAGGAAGAATACTTCTTTATCAAAAGTCATGTGAAGATGACAAACATCATGTATTGCAGCTACAATAGGGACCCTGAATGAATCTGTTTCTTGTTAGACACTGATTACTGAATGAATTTGGCTTAATCTGAGAAGTATCTTGTTAATTTACAATGTAAACAACATATTATTTTGCCATTTTTATTGATTTTCATCTTCTTTTTTTCTCCATTTTCCCTTTTCTATGCCAGTTTCACTCTTTTGGAATGACAAGACTATGTTTTGTTGTGCACCAGTACAACAGCAAAACATAATTTAATTGTATTTGATTGAAGTTTTCTGGCTGAAATTTTGGGTCAAAGAAAGAGTTTGTTGTCTCAAATGAACCTCAAATGCAGTGAATTTGTTTGTGCCTCTTTATGCGACTGCCTGTGTGTGTTTGTGGTTTCAGCGGTGTGGAGGGCATCCTGGAGCAGGCCAGGGAGTGGGAGCAGTCAGGTGAATACTCCCGGGCTGTTGAGTGTTACCTGAAGGTGAAGGACGACTCCAACACGGCCCTGCTGGAAAAGTGCTGGATGAAGGTAAAAGTCAGCCCCCTTTCTGATTTTTGCACCTGCTCCATCTGGCATTAATACAGTTTGCATAATTGTTGCTGATGTTTGAAAAGATGAAATGAATCGTCGAGTTGGATTCTACTGCTGAACTGAGAAACCCTGGAGAAAATCGACGGAAAAAATAGAGCTGCTAAGTTTAGTTTTGTTAAAGAAGACTACTTTTTAAAATTCCAGAATCAGGTTTTTCTTGCCGAAAATGAACTAAATAGTAAGTGAAAACGTGATAAGGAGGACACAAACACATTGCTGGCTTGGGTTTTTACCATGTAATGACAACATCCCTGCTTTAAGTCCATTTGAGGACTTTGTTTCCCTGTTTGTCTCTTGTTTCCAGTGACAGTATGAGATGTTCATCTATAACAACACTTATGAAAGGAATATACAGGGTGGATATTAAACGTAACCACTTTAGTACCTTTAAACCTGATAGCTATGAAGCATTTACACGCAATATCTTATGTATTGCTGTGATTGATAAGAACAGTTGCTGTGTTGGCCCAGTCAAGGCGTGATAAGAAAAACACTGCAGATCATGCACAAAGAAGGAAACATGTGAGACAATACATGATGCATTGAGCGCTCAATATTAAAAGACCATCTTAGACAGTATCCAGCTGCTGGCTGTGAGTGCAGCTGCAGCTCTGCCTGGCAGCTTTGACTAGGTATTGTGGTGCTAGAAAGTTTAATCTCTAAGGAGTGTGGACTTCATCAACCCACATTCAGACAGACTGTGTAAAGTGAAGGAAATTAAAGAACATTGTTCCCGCCGTGGTAGTGATGAACAAACAAAAATCAGTCTAAGAGCAAGGAATGTAAGGAACTCAGGTTAGCTTCATTAACACCTGAAGGCCTCTCTCACTTTGACTGATGTTTATGTTTATGAATGTTTATGAGTCCCCCATCAGAAGAACACTGAACAACAATGGTCCGCGTGGCAGAGCTGCAAACAGTAAGCCATTACTGTTCAAAAAGAACATATCCGCCCGTCCACAGTTTGCTAAACATCTACAGGTCACGTGGACGAGCCAGAAGGCTGTTAGAAAATGTTTTGTTGGACAAAAATAGAAGCTTGGGGTTTGAAATGAGGAGAATTACACTTGAAAAGAAAGGAAAACACTGCACTCCAGCATAAGAACCATTTGAAACACGGTGGGGGTAGTATCATGGGTTGGGCCTGCTGTGCTGTATCCTGGCCAGAACAACTCAGACGGTACTGATTTGTCCATTTTTTGGCCATACCGCCCTGTGGATGCCCGATCCCGTCAGATCTCGGAAGCTAAGCAAGGTTGGGCCTGGTGAGTACCTGGATGGGAGACCATGAGGAACACCAGGAAGTCTGGGTGGATGCAGTGTGAGAGTGAGTGGTTGGTGGTGGTTGGAGGGGCCGATGGCGCAGACTGGCAGCCTCGCCTCCGTCAGTCTACCCCAAGGCAGCTGTGAATACATACGTAGATAACCACCATCGAGTATGGAATAAATGAATAATGCAATGTAAAGCGTCTTTGAGTGCCTAGAAAAGCGCTACATAAAACCAGTGCATTATTATTATTATTATTATTGTGCATGAGCTGAGGTTGTAGTGACTCTCACTGCAGTCACAACCAGCGGTGGTCCACTACAGAATGCAGGTTACTGTATCATAACATATAAAAAAAATTTCATTGAGAGCACTAAATTGACTGATTGGCATGCAAGCAGAAACAATCAGGTCTTCCATTTATCCATAACGTTCCAATTCAACAGTGTAGTGGGTGGATGACAGAGTAGAAATGTTTTTCGCTGGTGGTGGAGGAAGGGGAAAGGTCACCGTGTCGCCAGCGTCAATAGATGTCTCCTTCTGGGATCATGCAGATACACAGCAAACACAGTGTGTTATTGACTCAAGTGCTATGGAGATCAGATCATTTGAAATTTGAATGTTTGGTCTCACGGTGTCGCTAAAGGAAAGGTCGTGGGGTCTCAGAGATCAATGTCTTTTTTCCCCCACGGGAGTTTGATTAACCAAGAAAATGTTGCGTCAGCATGAGTGACAGGTCAGGAGTTACTCTCATTTAAGTATCGAACGTTTGATCTCCTGGTGGTGTTTGAGGAAAGATCACAGGGTCACCGGGATCAATACGTTTCCTTCCTGCAGTGAGCCTGAAGATGCCCGGTAGCCTTTATTCCAATTACTTGTTTTTTTTTTTAAAGGCAGCACATACGTTTGATGGACAGAGGCAAACCTTGACCTCTGCTGCTCTCCAGTAACACCAAACTACAGTAGTTGAATGTTCAGTAGTCCAATAAGATCTAATAGTGATTATATCAACCAGTAAAAGCTGACACTCATTTTATTTTGACACTGGGGGTGATTTAGATTTCAGCATATTAGATACTGGAGCTGAAACAATCAATTACTTAAATGACAGAAAAACTATTTCTCCTAATTTTGAATAATGAGCCATTATTTGTCGAGTCAAACAAAAGGTCTGTTTTTAGCTTCTCACATTTGTTGCTTTTCAGTGTTTCGTATCATTATAAATGTAAAATCTTCGGGTTTTGAAATGTCAGACAAAATATGGAATGAATAATGAATATGAAACATCAAGGCCTCAGAACTTGTCATGTTCATTTTGAGCTATTTAGGCCAAATAATAATAATAAATATTAAATAAATAATAATTATTGAAATTAACTGTTTCACACAGTCCTATTAGTAATGTCATGACACAGCTTTTTGTATAGATGTCCACCAAGTCATTGACAACTTCTAGACCAGGGGTGTCCAATCCTGGTCCTCGAGGGCCACCATCCTGCATGTTTTAGATGTTTCCCTCTTCCAACACACCTGATTCAAATGATCAGGATCGTTATCAGGTTTCTGCAGAGCTTCATGATGAGTTGATCATTTGAATCAGGTGTGTTGGAAGAGGAAACATCTAAAACATGCTGGATAGCGGCCCTCGAGGGCCGGAGTTGCCCACCCCTGCCTCGGTGATGAAGGTCTTTTTTGCCTTTGTTTTTTTCTTTTGGGGTTTTGTGTTATATCGTTGCTTTGTGCATGTAAAAAATCTGCAAATTTACAGAGCCCAAAGTCCACACCAAAGAAACTTATTCTCTCCCATGGAAAACACCACCACATACATTCACGAAACGCCCTGTTTGAAGTCCAGGCTTTACTTCTGTCACTTATCTACATCACCATGAAACACATTTGCATAACGCCTGCCCTAGCTTCCTCGCAGTCTCCCAGAGTTGCATTACTAGAACCACTTATGGTAGGAACACATAACCATACCTAGAGATCTGGGGTTGCAATACTTAACCAATGTTGTCTCACTTTGTTTTGCTGACCAATTAGTGCAGACTGTGGTTTTTAAGGGGCCTTAAAGAGACAGGAGCTCAAACGGAGCATTTGGGCTCTTTAATATATATTAATGAGCCCATTATGCACACTTCAATATATATGAAACAAACCAAAAAAGAAAGCAACAAGAGACAACGAGAATAAGAGCAATAAATTGACAGTCTTAGTAGCTACATATGTGCATGTTTGTAAGCACACATAGATTGCATTTTACAAAAACAGAGGAAACAAGATATGCAAGACATGTACACTTGTTTGTGTGTGTGTGTGTGTTTCTAGGCAGCAGAACTGTCCATCAAGTTCCTGACTGGAGACCGAGCGGTGGAGGTGGTCCAGGTGGTCGGACCGCGACTCACGAAGCTGAGGAAGTTCAACGCTGTGGGTGAAAACGCACATAAAAGAAAGAAATACAGGTTCAAATAAATGAATGAAATAATAAATTGTGTTTGCACTTTCAAGGCTGCTGAGCTCTACCTAAACATGGACCTCATCAAAGAGGCGATCGATGTCTTCATCGAGGGCGAGGAGTGGAACAAAGCCAAGAGAGTCGCAAAGGAGCTGGAACCGAGGTTTTAAACGCACCATAAACACCAACGTAACATGAGCGCAGCGTCGTTATTACAGGCTAAACAGTGACAAAGAGAATGGTTGATAACAATTTCAAACTCAGTGTAGAAGCAACTAGAGGAACAGACACATTTTGAGTGTAATACCACCTTTTTTAAACACACTTAAATAAAAATACATGGTACTGTCTCCAGATAAGAATGATTGGAGCTACCATGAATGTACCTGTACTATCGCTAATGATGCTGGTTTTGGCAGGTATGAGGACTATGTGGACCAAAAGTACAAAGAACACCTTAAGAACCAAGGCAAAGTGGAATCTGTAAGTACAAGTATACACTCTGGTACGCACTGAAACTAAAACCTTCAATTTTCTGCCACATTATCAATCTAATCCTCTAAGTTTGGGCCTGATTAGGACAAAATCAGTATCAAACTCACTCAAGACCATGTGATCCAGATAATACAATTATCTAGGAAAATATCACAACAAATAAATCAATCTAACATATGAATAAAAGGAACAGAAAAACGGTCTCTCACCCTGTAATGAAAGGTTTATCACAGAACAAAAGTTTGTCGTGTGAAATCACTCTGCATGATTGCTGTCTTTCTGGACCATTTCACTGCTATTTGGAGCCGCCCATGTGTCAGCGTTGTTTACTCTGCCGGCGTCGTTTGACAAACGTGAACAAAGCTTGATGGAAAATCTAATGGTCTAATTTGAAGTTTCACGCTGTGTTTCATTGAACTGAGAGGCTGTTTTTTCTGACTGTGTGTTCAGCTGGTGGGTGTGGACGTCATGGCAGCTCTGGACCTGTACGCAGAAAGAGGCCAGTGGGAGAAATGTGTGGATACGGCGTCCAAACAGGTACAAAGCACACAATCAACCCAGCCGTCCTTACTAGTGAATAGGATCTGTTAAGAATACAGAAAAAATAAATAGAAATCTGAGGGCTGGACTTGAGCTTGTACAGTTTAAATTCATTTTTTTTATTACTTCAAACTGAGGATCTTCCAATCAGGTCTGGTATGAATGTTGATCAGGTGAAGGGAGCCTAAAGTAGAGTTTCTGGACTTGTTGTAGTTTGTTTAAATATATTAAACTAGAAAAGCACTCAGAAAGCTCATACCTCCGCCGAGGAGCTTCAGTCCACCCCCACACAGTCTCCCAATTTGCATATTACAGATACAAATGTAATTACATACAGTTCAAATGTCCTACCGACAATGTAAGGAAACCAAAAAGCAAAGCTAAAGGAACAGAAAACTTCAAAACCTCCCCTAAAACGTCCCGAAAAGCAGCCGAACGCTAGCGATTTAGAGCTAGCAACACCACAAGGTCCCTCCAAAGGGACAAATAAACCCCACGCTGGTGAAAAGTCCACTGTGGAATAGTGAACAATGTGAGCCAAGCAACGTTTGGACCCCACAGTGGGTCTTCATCAGGCCACGGCACACAGCAAGGTCTGCTAACAGTGAGCTAACACTGGAGCTTTCAGATACGAGATCCTTCCTCATCAGAAGTCAGACGGGTCATGGAGCCGAAACGAATAGAGAAATAAGTTTTCCACGGGTGTATTTTAATTTAAATTTCCATTTACAAACACATTTAATTAAATCAACAAAATCTCATGTGGTCACAGGGGGTTACCCCAAAAACAAGAGGGCCCTCTGGTGGCTTTTAGAGTAAACCGCATGTAATTGTCCACCCGGTTACAGTTGAATTAAAAAATTTCCTGCATCCAGACGGTGATCCGGAGCAGCCCCGAAATTTCATCATTTCTTATTTGTCCCATTTCACACATTTCCTGAAAATTTCATCCAAATCCGTCAATGAGTTTTCGAGTTATTTTGCACAAAAACAAACAAGCCAACAAACACACAAACAAACCAACGCCGGCCATCACATAACCTCCTTGGCGGAGGTAATGATAAAACTACTTATTTTTACTGGACTTACAGCGGTGCATGTTTGTATTTCTTTGGGAAAAAATTAGAGTTGTATTTTCTGAGTCATACTGTGAGGTGATATTAGATGTGAACGTCATGTTTGTGGGGATTTATCTACCGTTCTTGTAGTTGCATTACTATTTAATGGTGTGAGAAAAGCGTGTATGAGTGTTTTCATATAAGCAAAGGATGAACGTGTCAGCTAATCTCATATGGTTTTCCTGTAGACCCAGATTTAGGAGGAAATGTTTCATTGAAAATGATTGGGGAAAATAATTCTGGTTCATTTTGAGAAAGCAGAAATTAACTTCTCCTTCTTTAATATATTTTTTGGAGAGGGTGAGATTTTTTTCAAGTTTTATTGATAGACAGATTGAAAGGGGGTAGAGAGGAGAGAGACTTGCAGCAAAGGGTCGTGAGCTGGACTCGAACTCACGACCACTGCTGGCGACCTGTACCCACGTGGTAACGCCTTAACTCAGCTAGCTATACGGCACGCCTTCTCTTTTAAGAAAAGGCTTAGTAACATTATTTTCTGTCGTTACTCTCGGGGTTCATGTGTGATTTTCGCTCTAAACTATAAAATTATTCAACAAATTTCTTTCATAATTAATTTTTTTTTTTTGATAAACTACAGTGGTAGATGCGTGAGGGTGCTGACCTGAGTGAACTCGTACTGATCAGACACCACATTCATTCACAATAATTATGCACAGGCACACATAACCAGCAATGATAAATACACCCTGCACAGGACGATCAATTGTCTCACAGGTTTTACTGACAGCACATGAAGTAAGGTGTTCTCACCAGGGCAGGACGGAACACATGAACGTGTCTCTTGTTGTTACCTCCAATGTGATAATGTGTCAGCCCCACACCTTTTCTTACACAGTGTCCATGTGTGGAAATTGCTTCCCCTTTAGAGGAGCCTCGAACTGTTTCACAAGTTTATCTGACACTTGAGTGGGACTCCTTCCACCTTTTGGGGATTGGTTGTTATTCGAGAGCCAAGAAGCCTCTAAAACCCCCCAAAATTCGAACCCAACTTTGCCACAGCTAAGCAGTAGGACTGAACAATTAGTCAAAATGTAATGAATGAAGCATTGTGGTGACATAGAGATGCCCCACCTGCAAATCATAGTTTGCAGACATGAACATGCTCATCTGGCACAGTTAAAATCACATAATAATTTTTATGTTTAGTTTGTTTTTTTTTTTCCAAAGGAAAGACAAAAAGACCAAATTTAACCATTAATGTGGCATTTATTTGAACTACCTAAACTCACACCTGGACTATAACAACATCCATACAGTTCCAACCTCTGCTGACATCTGAGCACAGTAGACTGCAGCATTTGGGCACACACTGACAATTATCTGCTCCTTTGGCAACTGTTATTTTTTTACTTTGATTTAGTCTCGGTCATAGTTCGGTAGGTGTTTCATACTGGGGGCCTGTGTGAGAGAAGCTGCATGAATGTGAATGTTTCCCTGAATAAAAACAAATGCTAAAACGTTAGCATGCTGTATTTCTTGCACATTTGCTGGTGCTTGTTTGGCTTTTTTTTACCCTGTTTACCCTGTTTTGTTTTTTTTTCGGCCAGTGCTTTTCATCATTTCCTGTGTTGTGTCTTGTTAGAACTTCAAGATCCTCCATAAGTACGTCGCTCTGTACGCCACACATCTCATCAAGGAGGAAGACGCCCCAAAGGCTCTTCAGCTCTACATACAGCACGGAGCGCCGCCTAACTCTCAGGTACACCAACACACAGCTCCTAATTTTACATATATATCCTCCCTCACGCTTGCTGGACACCTTATGAGGCGTGTCTTCTTCGTTCTTGTTTAGCTGTTGGATCGACCTGAATTTCTCATAGCTTTCATTAATGTAAAACATCTGAATTTACCTTTCTAAGTGTTGAAATTGTATGAAAATTCACTCTAGCAGGCTTCAAATTTTAGAGAAGAGTTAGCAAATATTTATTTCTGCTGAAGTGATGGATCGATTAATTCAATTCCAGACCTTTGCTGACTGGTAAAGTCAGTCAGACAGATAGTTTTTGTTTCACCAGACGTGCAAAAAAATGATAACAAGGTATTAACACCTGTTGCTTTGTGAAACTAGAATTGTGAAGTTAGAAATCAAATCATTGTTTAGTTTAGCTGAACTTGTTTTTACTTGTTTATTAGAGCTATACCCACACCATAAAAGTCATACCTGGTTAATTTACTTGCCTTTATTGCCTGTTTATTTGTGCATTTATAATTACGCTAACTAATAAATGTGTTTCACTTTTTCTCCAATCAGAACTTTAACATCTACAAGCGTCTGTTCCTGGACCTGATTAACCTCCCCGATACTGACGGACCAGAGTCTTACCGCATGTGGGCTGACCTCCGCAATTTCCTGCTGCAGCTGGTAAATCACCAACAAATGAAGAAAAGTCTTTATGTCTGTGCAAATTCTCAGTCATCCAGCTTGTGGCAATCCTAAGTGTTTCATTAGAAGGCAGCGGAGCATTTCACCCTTTATCCAACACGCTTCCTCTGTTCTAATGGAGTAGTGAGGAGTTCCAGGTATTTATTCTCACCTCTACCTCACATGGGTCACATGTAAGTTACTGTCCTGAACAACAGGACAAGACTTAGCAGTTCACCTGCATCTAAAGAAGAAGTGACGCTCTTTTGAGAACAGCATTGTATGCCTTCAGGACAAAGCAGACAGATGGTTTGAGAGATGAGTGAAGCAAGCTGTTTATATATTGAATACTAGAAAAGCACTCAGAGAGTGCATACCTCCGCCAAGGAGCTTCAGTCCACCCCCAACACAATCTCCTAATTCACATATTTTGTATGGAACGTTACAGATACAAATGTAATTACATACAGTTCAAATTTCCTCGCGACAATACGGCCTTCACCCCATCCGACCTAATGAACAGGCGCGGCCTTTAGCGCAGCAGCTCCTAACAGCTTCCCAGCTTCTTAGACAACCGGAGATAAGAATGCCGGCTCAACTGTGCGTATGTCGCTCAGGAAGGAAAGAGAAGTCCGTCATTGTCGCTGTCTGTCGTGTATAGCCCCAAAATCTCATGTAGTCACAGGGGGTTACCCCGAAAACAAGAGTGCCCTCTGGGGGCTTTTAAAACAAACTGCATTTAATTGTCCACCCGGTTACACTTACATTACAAAAAGAAATACCTGGATCCAGATGGTGATCCACATCACTCCCAAAATTTCATGATTTGTTCCTTGTCCCATTTCACACATTTCCTGAAAATTTCATCCAAATCCGTCCATGAGTTTTCAAATTATTTTGAACACAAGCAAACAAACGAACCAACTCCGGCAAAAACATAACCTCCTTGGCAGAGGTAATAACCAATATGTTGTATGGCCATCCCACCTTGTGGATGCCCAATCCCATCAGATCTCGCAAGCTAAGTGAGGTTGGGCCTGGTCAGTACCTGATGGGAGACCGTTTGGGAAGCCAGGAAGCCTGGGTGGATGCAGTGTGAGAGTGAGTGGTCGGTGGTGGTCGGTGGTGGTCGGACGGGCCAATGTTGCAGACTGGCAGCCTCCCTCCGTCAGTCTACCCCAGGGCAGCTGTGGCCACATATGTAGCTTACCACCATGGAGTATGGAGTGAATGAATAATGCAATGTAAAGCACCTTTGAGTGCCTAGAAAAGCGCTATATAAAACCAATGCGTTATTATTATTATTATTATTTATGTTAAACAGGAACAGACATCTCTAAACAGGAGGGTCTATGAAACCACTTATCAGGTAGTTATAATGCAGTCCTGAGATCCTTCCCTTGGCTGGTACACAACCATTCACATCTTGAGGCAAGTCTTGGGTCATTAATGAGCCTTGAACCATGTGATTTGAGTGTGAGAAATAGCACCTGGGACTCCCCAAGAAGTGAAGCATTTTCAAGAACCAAAAAGAGGAGTCCAGCTGCCTTTTACTGAAGCATTTAGGAGAAGAGTTTTGGTCTGTCTCTCTCTGAGCGTCTCATGAGAATAAAAACAGGGTTGACTCCTGTGAATTCACCCGTTTGTAAAAGTTCTTGAATTTGCAACTTGATCTTCCGCAACTGATTTTGCTTCTTGTTTTCTCTGCTTGCCTGTCTCCTGTGTGTGATTCCAGTGTGAGAACATGTCCAAGACGGCCGAGGCCAACACTCCAGCTCACGAAGACTTCGAACAGATGCTGCTGATCGCTCACTACTACTCCACGCGATCCGCAGCTAGAGGAGTGGAGCAGCTGGTACACTGAAACACAAACAGTGTTTTGAATATTTCAGCTCACTTTTAAATAAAAAACTGGGCTGTAATAAATAGATGTGCACAGTTATCTAAAACTTTTCCTACTTGAATTAGTGCTTTTGTTCTATTTGCTCCCTATGGACCATCCTACCTCCAGTTACAGCTGCAGCAATGCCAGTATGTTGTATTACGCTGGGACAAATCTGAACCTCTCACTGATAACTGATCTTTTCAATATGAAACAGATTTAGTTTTATTACTGATTTTAAATGCTCTCCCATTCTCCTGTGTATTTTCAGATCAGCGTAGCAGCCAAGCTGTCTGTGTCTCTGCTGCGTCACACCGAGCTCGTTCCTGCAGACAAGGCTTTCTACGAGGCCGGCCTGGCCTGCAGGGTGGGTCCACCAACCTCAGAGGACAGACACACAAGTTTGAATTTACAGTGGATCCGATTTTATACTCAACTGGTCGTGCATTTTTAGTTTTGGCAGAAATCTCGTGGCCCAGTATGACGTGTTTTCTCCAGTTAGAGCTGAAAGGCACCATGCCATGCTCTCCTCCTGTAGATGATTAAACTCCTTTATATTCTGTGAATTCCCCAGAAAATAAATAATATTCCCTGACATTCATTGATTGAAGTGCATTTCACAGTTCCATTATTTATCCCACAGCTGTCTACAAACCTCTAATTCCACTTTTATTGGTCCGGTAATATAAATATATCTGGACTTGGACTCCAGTGCTGATGTAAATTATGATCTGTGCCTCTTTCTGATTTGTTAATTTGCTTCTGGAAGCAGTCGAAAGTTGGATTAGTTTCGTTCAGCGTTTTAATGGCTTTTGAAATGTGAATCCGACAGTGTAGAGCAGCATTTTTTGGACAAAGCTTGATGTATGTGTGTAATTTTACCTGTAACGGTTGTGCTTTTCCATCCTGGCAGGCGGTTGGCTGGGAAAACATGGCCTTTGTCTTTCTCAATCACTTCCTGGATCTGTGTGATGTAAGTATCACAAAATTTTTCATTCAATTTCCATGTCGACACTGTTAGACTCTCTGAATATTAAATAGTAAAAGATTTTCTCTCAAAATGTAGAGTTTGTCAAAATAAAATAAGTATGTGATCAGTTTTACTTTCTAATTGGTTGATTTCTGTCTCCAGGCCATTGACGAGGGGAACCTGGACGCTCTGGACCACAGTGACTTCCTGGAAACCGACATTCCCTACGAGGTTCCAGTTCCCACCAAGCTCTGTGTCACTGTAAGACATCACCTCCACCCACCAAACACACACATCCAGACACAGGACGCGCTGCTCTCACGCTGATAGATGGAGACAATATTGGGGTTGTGCTACAAATCAGATCTGGTCCTGTTAGTGTCGCATTCCTCCGTGGTGTTGTTTATAAATGAGAATAAATGGAGTCGGTGCACATTCATGAAATCATTAGTGTCACCGTCAGCTGCTAATCAGCTCATCCTGAAGTCACATGACAGATCGGTCCATTTAACCATCCAGGTTTCAGCAAACCGTGAAAACAAACTCAGCTGTAAGCTCTCAGGTCATCATTTAATCATCTTTTCATAATCAGTTACTTGTATGTTTACTCATTTTCAGAGGAACAAAATCTGATGTGTTTTCATGTTAAAGCTGGCCACTGCTTCATGCTTGGCACATGTATATATTTTAAAGTATTTTTCCAAAGACCTCAGGCTCTTAGGAACAGGGTTTAAGTGTAAAAAAGAATAATAACTTTTATTAGTGTAGCGCCTTGCATACAAGGTTTACAGCTCAAGGTGCTTTACAGCAAAGAAACATCCACAATATTACATGGTAAGAACACTTAAAACATTAAATAATACATTAAAAATGCAGTTTAGTGCCCCAACATTGCACAAAAGAATATTTAGAACATTAAAAAGAAAACATAAAGGACTAGAAAAGCACTCAGAGAGCGCATACCTCCACCAAGCAGCTTCAGTCGAGCCCAACACAATCTCCCAATTCACATATTTTGTATGGAACGTTACAGATACAATACAAATGTAATTACATACAGTCGAAATTTCCTACCGACAATGCAGCCTTCACCCCATCCGACCTAATGAACAGGCGCGACCTCTAGCGCAGCAGCTCCTAACAGCCTCCCAGCTTCTTAGACAACCGGAGATAAGAATTCCGGCCCAACCCTGCGTATGTCGCTCAGGAAGGAAAGAGAACTCCGTCATTGTTGCTGTCTGTCGCGTGGAGGCACAAAATGTCATGTGGTCACAGGGGGTTACCCCAAAAACAAGAGTGCCCTCTGGTGGCTTTTAGAGTAATCCGCATTTAATTGTCCACCTGGTTACACTTACATTAAAAAAAAAATTCCTGGATGGAGACAGTGATCCAGAGCATTCCCAAAATTTCATCATTTGTTCCTTGTCCCTTTTCACACATTTCCTGAAAATATCATCCAAATCCATCCATTACTTTTCGAGTTATTTTGAACACAAACAAACAAACCAACGCCTGCCATCACATAACCTCCTTGGCAGAGGTAATCAACTACCCCAGCCTCTCACCAACTGCACCAAGAAAAGCGGGGTGGGGATACAAACGTATGGAATGTAGCTTCTGATGTAAACTATCTAAAACATCAATGAGGTATTTTGCGTTACTGTCACCTATAAATAAGCTGTCACTCTTGCATTTCTCTTTGAGACATGCTGGACCGATTCTACCTTTCTCCTCATTGCAGTAGAACAAATTTACCAACGACCAGCAAAGTGTTTGTTTTATTTATAGGGGCATAAGAGTCAATGCAGTTTTCCACAACAAGCTGTAGACTAATAGTAGCCCGGTGGTGGACAAATAGTGACCTGTGGGGCAAGTCCGGCCCTCCTAAGATATCTGAGCCCTGATGAAAACTGGATTCTTCCTTTTTGTTGCTCACATTGAACATCTTTTCAGAAATAAACTATGATAATAAGATGATATAAACATAAGGATCATAATAAATATGGCCATAAATTCATAATTTTATAATTCTTTGTATGTTTAAAGTATAAGTTCACTTGTATTATGAGCAATTTCATAAATACACTTTATTCTTGAATGAATAAAACACATTAACGAGCAGATTCAAGCCACACAGGCCTGTGTTTCAACTGCACCTGCATAATGCCGGCCTCCTAACGAGCAGTGCTGAAAGAACCTAATAACAAGTCATCAGCAGGAACTCTAATGTTCTTAAAGAGCAATTTGGGGCCTAATTGTTGTTATTGCTGCTTGTGTTTATTCATTTTTGATAATTCTTGTGCTAATGTTTATAAGTGGTATCAGGGAGTTCATTAACTAAATTCAGTTTATGCTTTCATACCTGTTTTTATTCTTTTTATTGTTTATTTTATTCTTTTTTTTCTGTTTATGTAAAGCGTCTTTGAGTGTCTTGAAAAGCGCTATACAAAATAAATGTATTATGATTGTTATTATTAGTTGGCTAACCAGCAGCAGGATTCTTCTGCCTGTTAAAAGTTGAAGATTTGTCCTAAGTGGTGGCGCAACTGTTAAATCTGTGTGCTACTGATCAGAGGGTCAGAGGATCAAATCCCGATGCGGCCACTGTTGGGCCCTTGAGCAAGGCCGTTAACCCTTCCTGCTCCAGGGATGCTACCGTGGCTGACCCTGCGCTCTGACCCCAGCTGGGATATGCAAAAACAACCTTTCACAATGCTACAAAAATGTATTCCTGACAAATAAACGTTTCTTCTTCTTCTTCTTCCTAAGTTATTTATCAAACAAAAACTCTAATGTGTTTTGAGTACAGCTTCTTAAATATGTGGATTTTAAATAATTTGGGGGGTTTTGGACTTTTGATGGGACAAATGAGAACAAATCCACAAAGCTGCTTGTTGTATTGTTGTCAAATCCAGTTTCGACTTGCTTTTCTAAAGAGTCTTAGATGTCTGAACAATCCCCATGTCTACAAAGAGGCCCAGCTTCTGTGTTGTAGTGACAGAAATCTTTTTGCACAGTCAGTTTATGGGAGCTCCGCTTCTTTGTTGGGATAAAATACGTCACCAAAATGTAAATCATTAAGTTTTACATTGAAAACTTGGTTTAAGGTCAGTATCAAGGTTGTGATTCATCTCCAGGAAATTAATGCAAGTTTGTGTAATCTCCTCTGCGGCGATGGAAACATGACTCTCTGTGTGTTACAGGACTCTCAGCGGGAGCAGATCCGCGACTGGGTGCTGATGGTGTCCATGGACAATCGGCTGGAGCAGGTCCTGCCACGTGATGAGAGGAACTCGTATGAAGCCTCGCTGGTGGCCACAAACACCGGCCTCCGCTCGCTGCCCTGCGTCCTCACTGGTAACGCATGCCGACGCACACTGTACACTCTGCTGGCGTGTTCGGGACTTCATCAAAGCTGTGCAGGCAAACTGATCGGATGCAACAGCAGTAACTTAATGATTTTAACTAAAACTAAAGAAATAAAAAACAATGAAAGAACATATAAAAGACTGAAGCTGTAATAGCAACAGTGGAGTTTTGTTTGGTTACCCACTGTTGAACCTTTGTCTCCCTACATAGTCCGCTGTAGCTGTGCCTTTATTTATTATTGCTTTAGCTTATTATGTAATATGAGGTATGAATTTTTTTTAATCAGTCTTTGCCTGTTCGTTACAACCCAGCTGTTTAGGGTCAGCTGGGAAGACAACAAAAACCAGGTGTTCTTGGTTAGGTAAAGCACTTTATTGCTTAGTGACATAATAAACAAAAGAAAAGATGATTATGCTACAGCTAAACAGAACTGGTGGGTGTTGCTAAATCAGAGAACCAAAGAAAACCAAACAAGAGCTAACAGTTGTAGAAATTAGCTAAGACAAGATAACAAAACTAAACTCCTTAGCCAAACTTTAAGACACGATGGCAACACCCATGTGACTAACAAAAATAACTTACAAAAAACGAGTGCATCAGAACACAAACCAGCTAGAAACCACCTTTCAGTGGCTACAGGAAACACTTTGAACATGGTTAAACAGCCGCCTACAGAAGTGACATATTTACATGAAACAGGCACCAAGGCGAGCTGCTCACATTCAATCACAGCCGCCCTGACCGTGAGTTTGGCTGCAGATTTAAGCCCAGGTGTGGAGATCGCTGCAGTCTGGTTGGAGGAGGAAACTGGGTGGTGGCCCAATCAGCCGGGTCGGTAGGCGGGGAGAAGAACAGGGATTGGAGTGCAGGTCTGGAGCTCCAGGCCAATCAGCTGTGATTACTGGCAGCCACAAGGCATCTCCATAAACATATATACGTAGACACCGCGTTGACTGCTGCTGCCGATTGGAGCCGACGTGCCTACGCGGCGGCCATCTTGGTACAGTGCCACTCGCCCCTACAGTGCATTACGTCTATAGAGGAATGACATGTCTGCACTATAAAAGTGATCATAAATCGATCAGTTGTCAGCATATATTGTTTGTTACAAACGTCAGACATGGAGGACGGACAGGGAGACATAAATAGAACAAAAGCATCCAAGCGTGTGTCAAAGCTAAATGTGTGACGTTTTTAACAAACCAAACCGTTTAGAAATCGGTCGAAAATTCAGTGAATAATTCTACTTTAAGATTGTGGAGTACCTCTTACCTCCATAGACTTACATTCACTCCCACCTCTGCTAGCCCTGTACCAAGATGGCGGAGCTTTAGGCACGTCCCTCCACAGTCAATGCGGCGTCTACGTATATATGTCTATGGGCATCTCCCCTCACAGATGCTACAAAACTCCACCACAAACACAGAAGGCATCCGGCCACCAAGAGCAGTAACACCATGAAATGCAAAAACGGATCCTTTAAATTTGGCTGACATCTCCTTCAAATTAGTCTCCTTGTGCAGCAAAGCATCGCTCTCAGCGCTCCTGCCACACTGGGAACGTCCCCTGGAAATTAGGTTATACAAGCATGTCCAGCACCATCTACGATAAGCGCTGAGTCTCCTAAACTGTGTCATAACAGCAACGCTTCATCTTGAATTTCATTCAGCGCTCCTGCCTCTTTAGAAGCATTTTTCCTTTGTAGCTTTCTCCACTTTTTCTGTTCTGTGTGTTTCCAGTTGTTTAAAAATGTTTATCTACGTTTGTGTTTAAAAAACTAAATGGTTTGTTCAAGGGTTTGCTCCTTGGGTTTTATTTGAAACGAAAACTGATTCAAACTAGACCTTTATTATTCACAGAACATACCATCACTTGGCTGCTGGTGTTGATTTTTCCTGTTTGCTGCTTGACTGTGCTCACAGACGTAGCACGCAGCCCTGACTCTGTGGTGTTCCTGCCTTCAGGCTACCCCGTGCTGAGGAATAAAATCGAGTTCTCGTCGGCGGGGAAAGCAGCCAACAAGGACGACTGGAACAAATTTCTCATGGCCACAAAGGTGAGACGACACAGTGCTGGAGCGTCCCATTACAGGAGAAAATAGGAAGGAAAATAGCAGGTCTGAATAAAAACCCTCATGACTGTGTTTGACTGTGAAGACGCTGCTTGAGTTTTATACCAGTAGATAAATATCATGTCACCCCTGTGAGCAAAAGCTGGGATGGCTCTCAACAACAAGAGAGAGAGAGATTACACACCTTCCTTAGAATTTACCAGGAACTCATCCTGAAAATTGTCCACATTATATTAAATTTCTTTCACAACATCCACTGGAGCAGATCTGGAGACGTCAGTATCTCGGGTATAAATGCTCTCTAATCGATGGACTGCTTAGAGTATAAAATGTCAGAAAGCATTGAATATCATTGTTCCCTGAGGCTGGAGTTAACATATGCAAATTGCTTTTATCTGACCAGCTGAACAGTGGAAAACCCAAAGGTGTGGCGTTTATTACTGCATAAAACTAGAACAAATATTCACATTTGGAAAGCAGGAATTATCATCAATCATTCTTGCTTAAAGAATGACTAAAAATGATTAATTAGTTATCAGAATTAATGTTCTGTCAATATGTTTAACCTTTAACCCACTAGGGATCTCTCCAGCACTTACCTGGAAAACATACCTTTGCATGTTAGCTGTTGAAACAGTAATATTACCTCATTAATTCCTCTACGGCAAAAGTAAAACCTTACATTGCTTATCTTATTACCCCCAGCTCCTTCAGCCGTTTTTAAACAACTCTAAATCCTCTATACCCACACTTTGCATTTTTTGTATAATTAAAAGGCTGTTTGTTAGAGGTTGACCCCATAAGTCTTCCCCTGCACTAATCTAACGTGTAGCAGACCGCAGACAGCTGAATTTAGCGGTAATTCCCAGCAAACAAACCAACAAAATATCAAGGTAACAGAGCACTACTGGATTTATAAACCTCCCAAAGATTTACACATAGTAAATACAAGAAAAGCACTCAGATATGCATATCTCCGCCAAGGAGCTTCAGTCCACCCCCAACACAATCTCCCAATTCGCATATTTTGTATGGAACGTTACAGTTCAAATGTCCCACCGACAATGCGGCCTTCACCCCATCTGACCTAATGAACAGGCGCGGCCTCTAGCGCGGCAGCTCCTAACAGCCTCCCAGCTTCTTAGACAACTGGAGATAAGAATGCCGGCCCAACTGTGCATATGTCGCTCAGGAAGGAAAGAGAACTCCGTCATTGTCGCTGTCTGTCGTGCGGAGACCCAAAATCTCATGTGGTCAGAGGGGGTTACCCCAAAAACAAGAGTGCCCTCTGGTGGCTTTTAGAGTAAACTGCATTTAATTGTCCACCCGGTTACACTTGGATTAAAAGAAAAACCCTGGATGCAGATGGTGATCCGGATCAGTCCTAAAATTTCGTCATCTGTTCCTTGTCCCATTTCACACATTTCCTGAAAATTTCATCCAAATCCGTCCATTACTTTTCGAGTTATTTTGCAAACAAACAAACAAACCAACGCCAGCCATCACAAAACCTCTGTGGTAGAGGTAGTTACCATGAACACGACTGATTGAAGATGTTTGAAAGAATTATTCACCATTTTGAGGAATACACTCATTTGCTTTCTTGCTTCTTGTCTGTACAGTACATATAGAACTACAGCTAGCAGTTTGTTAGCTTAGCTTAGCATAAAGAAAGGGAACTAGCTAGTGTCGCTCAGCCTACAAGTAAAAACAAAGACAAAACAAATTACTATTTATTACATTAGTATAAAAAGGATTATTTCTTGACCAAGAAATGCAGCAGTTTTAGCAAAGAAGGCTGTTAACTTTTCTTTATGCTAAGCTAACAGCTTCCGGACTTTTCTACGTAAAAGTCTGTTTCCCAAAAATGTTTTGTCACAACAAAAACATGGCGTATAACTTTAATTCAAATGAATAATTTCAGAAACGGCAATTAACTGTTGTGTCACTGTTGTAATCCTTTCTTTCTGTATTGAAAAATGAATAAACCTTTATTATGTCAAATTATGCTTTGCCGCTATCTGTAATATAATTTTTTATTGCGTTACAGCACATCACATATTGAGACATCAATAAAAAAAAAAGTTTTTCTGCAATAAAACCGATTAGTTTCGTTTTTATGAAACCTATCTAGCTGTTTTTCCTGACTGGTTGTTGTTTGTGTCCATCTACCTGCAGACCACCCACAGTCCAGAGTGTCAGGACGTCCTCAAGTTCATCAGTCAGTGGTGTGGAGGTCTGCCGGCGTCAGGATTCTCCTTCCACTGACAGAAACACACTCCAGCTCTGCTATATATCATTTATTACATACTTCTGTTTTGTTGCGGCATCTGAAGCACCCATTTTCTTCATTTTTTATCTGCTTTCTGTCACATGAATATATTTATTTAGTCAACTTTTCATTTACATTTTCTGTATTTTGGACACCTTTGATGACAAACTAAGTGATGTTTCAAAGCGTCCTCCGTGCTGCCAGGCAGAGAATCTAAAATCCCTTTATTTAATTTAAAATGAATTAATTCTTCTTTTTCAAAAATCAGAACCTGCCTTTTAAAGTACAACATGTGTCGTCTGTGTTTGACTGTACATTGTGAGTTTGACATTTGGCAGCAGAAAAGCTACAGATAGCAGCCCTGCTAGCTTAGCCTAGCATAAAGACTAGAAACATCAGGAAACAGCTAGCTTGGTTCTGTCCAAACTAAATAACTCTTTCTATCTATTTTATTTAATCCATCCAAAACCTGAAGTGCATTAGTGATTATTTCTTGACCAGTAAATGCAGTAGTTGTATCAGAGTTAGCTGTTTCTCTCTATTTACAGTCTTTATGCTAGGCTAAGCTAACAGGCTGCTAACTGTAGTGACACATTTATTGTATGGTGTAAATATTTACGGAAATGTTAAACCTTTTTTTAAATGGACATTTTCACAGCTTAAACACAATATAAATCATCATAAATGTTTTATAGAGCTGAGGTTAAAGTAATTTTAATATAAAATTTGAAACCAAGAAGCAGGCAGCCCTAAAATATTTTTCATAAACGCCTACGTAAGTCCTGTAAGTACCTTAAACCTACAACAAATGTCTATTTATCTGAGATAAATGTAGTGTAATAATATTAAACTGGCATCTCTTCAGTACATTTTGGTTTAAAGCCTCAAATCTCATGAAAAAGACAATGCGTTTTTTTACGAAGATCCGTTAAAACCTCCGCCCTCATGCACAGTAAAGGGCTGAGTAATTTCCTGAAACAGGTGTAACACTGCATTTTTAGCCAAATGCTTCCTTAAACAGCTCATTTGGTGCTCTAGTGAGGATGTAGGGCAGATTTACAGTAACAACAACCGAGCTCTCCGGCACAGCGGGTCCATTAATGTTGATTTTTTCACGAGATTTGAGTTTTCCTGGTCAGTTTATCTTGAGCCGCTGTCACCATGGCAACACATATCATCACTTTCTTTATTCTATCTATTTCTGTATCCTCTCGCTCATCTGAAGGACTTTCTCTCAGGATGGCAGGGCTGGAAAAACAAGCCAGAGGTTTCTTTGTACTCCAGCAGATGTGATGATTCTTAATATTGTGACACCTTGATACTCTGCTGCCAGTTCGAAGAACCGTCTAGGACTGAAATGCTCTCTTTTCTCTGTGAATGTGTGCTTCAGAGGCCGGCAGCGCCTGGCAATGCCTTTATTGTGTGTTTGATATGGAATGTATTTTGTTTATTACAGTTCAAATAAAACTAGTTTTCAAACATGCAGTTATCCAGTGCTGCTGTTACTCTTAATGTGTGTTGATCACTGTATTATCAGCTCAGTATGTGGAGAACCTTAAATCTGACTTCATATATGGTTAATTAACATTTAATTCATGACTAAATGTTACCTGAAATCACTAATTTGTGCTCTAGGGAAGCTTATTTAATCTCCTCAGTTTAGTCATGTTTGGCCGTCTCTGGTCATCTCCATTGATCCAGATGTTTAGAGGGACAAACAGCTGTTGCAGATTTCGTGTTCTTTATGTGTTTTTTTGTTTCTAGCAGTGGGAATGTAGGTTTTCCCTTGTTTGCCATCTGATTTTTGAGGCGTGACTTAGTGTAAAAACAGCTTTTCAAAGGAGGGAGAACTACCTTCTGGTGCTGCAACGTAAAAAATCAGAGCAACATGAAAGTCAGAGGAGTTTATTTTCTGTGAATCCTACATATGCTCATGCTATAATTCATCCAGAAGTTATTCCCCTCTGAAGCACAAACAAGGATCACCAGCGTTGCTTCATTCTCTGGACTCCATGACCTTCAGTACCGAGCCAAAGATAGAAGACTCATCATAATCATCATTTTTAAAGTCATTATCATCACTGTCCTCGCTGTAATCATCACTGTTATGGGTGTTATTTTGTTCTGATGCTGCGTGTGGTCGTATCCTCAGCAGGTATTCGTCACTCGTGCCGATAAACGGGAACAGCGTCTCAGTGGAAGCGCATGAGAAGGTGTGTATGAGCGTGTTGGGATCAGAAAAGCTCAGTTCTCCCCCGTCACAGTCCAGATCTACTCTGATCCTCTGCAGCTGCTTCTTCACTGGGAGAACAAACACTGGATTTAACGGGGAGAAAGCTTTGTATGTGCCCTTATGCAACGCTATGGTCCACAATCCAGACCGTGAGCCTAAATGTCCTTTCCGTTCCACAGACTCTGGTGCTACACCCAGGACCCAGTGCGAGCTGTCTCCCACCTCCACCTCCCAGCTGTGCAGCCCTGATTCAAAGCCCTCTGAGCCGAGGACGATGCAGGAGCCGTCAAACCTCTCTGGGTTGTCTGGAAGATTCAGCGCCCCTCCCCATTTGACGCAGCTCAGATCTTCAGACAGGACGAGCCCTGGATTAGCAGTGTTTGGATCCAGAATCACAGGACTGTAAGAGTCACTCATCTTGTTCCAGATGTTGAAGGTCAGGTTGCCCAGATGTGGGGCCTCGTCTATCAGCGCTCCAAAGTGCAGCTGTGGATCTTCCAGCTGGGGACAGCGCTGGACTCGATCCACCGAAGCCTCGTAGTTGTGGAGGAAGGAGACGTCTTCTGCTCTCAGCTCCTCCTCTGTGGCTCTGATGGTGTCGGACAGAGCTGCTATCTGTCTGCTCAGAGCCTCCATCTTCTCCCTCATCACCTCACGTTTGAGCTTTTCCTCCTCCTTTACAGCAGCGATCCTCTCCTCCTCCTCCTTTTGTAGGAACTCATGAAGCTTCTTAAACTGCTTCTTAATCTCCCTCTTTGCATGTCGGGCCTGGACTCTAATGTGTTCTGCTGTCTGGACGTAGTTTCCTTTAACTTGTTCAAAGATCTTCAGTTTCTCCTGTAAGGGCTTCAGGGTTGTCCGGAGCTCCTCTCTGCGACCCCTCGCTGCTTCACCGATGGGCCTGAACCTGTGCTCGGTGTGCTTTTCTGAGTCTCTGCAGATGAGACAAACTGGCTGCTGATGGTCCAGACAGAAGAGTTTGAGCTTCTCCGAGTGCAGGCTGCAGAGAGCCTCATCCTTCTGATCTCTCTCCAGTAAATAGGCCTCACACAGGTTCTTTAAAGCCAAGTTACACGGTGGGCGTTTCCTTCCGGATGTGCTCTTACAGACGGGGCACTCGTGGGTTTGCTTCAGCCTCCACCACCTCCGAAGGCAGGCCGTGCAGAAGCTGTGGCTACACGGCAGAAGAACAGGCTCTTTATAGATGTCGTGGCAGACGGGACAGCAGAGACTCAGCTCTGATTCAGAGGCCATGTTCCGTCTGAGTGAAACAGAAAGCACAGCAGGCAGACTGAAGTTCCTGTAAACAGTTCGAGTTGAGCTGAAAACTCACGTTCGCTGCAGATTGAAGCATTAATATCCCAGTTTTCTGTCTTGAAGCTGGTGCCTGTGCGTCTCCTCCCAGCGGAACAATAACAACACGAGTGAGTCAGAGAATGGGTGGTGTTTCCTCGGTCGTTTTCCTCTGAATGCTCAGCTGGAATAAAGCAGGGGCGTGTTTCATTTCACTGTGCTGCTGCTTGCTGCCAGTTCTCCCGAGGGCGAGGCTGACTCATGCCAGCTGACTGATACCATCCAGGAAGTCATCCAACAAGCGCCGATGTTTTAAAGGTTTACACGTCGAAGTCTGTTTACAGGTCGTGGGGAGTAAAAAGTTGTAGAAAAAGTCGTAGAAAGCCTCTCAGATGCAAACTTATCAATTTAAATTTCCAAGGCGCAGAGCAAAAAGCCCCTGGATGCAGCTGGAAAGAGCTACAGCCAGACAGTGCTATGAAATGTGTGACACTGACCTTGTTTGTTCTTCTTTTAGAGAAATTACACCATCCAGTTCTTTTAATACTGATCCAATGGTGGATTTAAAAGACAGTTTTGCAACAATACTAGTAATATAAAAGATTATTGGATTAAACTTTCATTCTTTCTAACAGCCAGCAGGGGGCGACTCCTCTGGTTACAGAAAGAAGTCTGATTATGTGGAAGTCTGAGAAAATGATCTTACTTACTTACATCTTACTTGATTTGTTAGTTTGGTCAGTTTTTAACTAATAATCGGCACTGGTCACTTACCTGGAGCATCTCCTGAACCGGCCTGGGTCAGTTGAACGTGGCAGTGGTGGTTAAATTAGCAGTTAGCATTTAGCAGCTAGCTAAATGGTAGCATCAGCACTGGTCACTACCTGGAGCATCTCCTAAACGGGCCTGGGTCAGTTGAACGTGGCAGTGCTGGTTGAATTCGCAGTTAGCATTAGCAGTTAGCAGTTAGCTAAATGGTAGCATCAGCACTGGTCACTACCTGGAGCATCTCCTAAACAGTCCTGGGTCAGTTGAACGTGGCAGTGCTGGTTAAATTAGCAGTTAGCATTTAGCAGTTAGCTAAATGGTAGCATCGGCACTGGTCACTACCTGGAGCTTCTCCTAAAAACTCCTGGGTCAGTGGAACGTGGCAGTGCTGGTTAAATTAGCAGTTAGCATTTAGCAGCTAGCTAAATGGTAGCATCAGCACTGGTTGCTACCTAGAGCATCTCCTAAATGGGCCTGGGTCAGTTGAACGTGGCAGTGCTGGTTGAATTAGCAGTTAGCATTAGCATCTAGCAGTTAGCTAAATGGTAGCATCGGCACTGGTTGCTACCTGGAGCATCTCCTAAACAGTCCTGGGTCAGTGGAACGTGGCAGTGCTGGTTAAATTAGCAGTTAGCATTTAGCAGCTAGCTAAATGGTAGCATCAGCACTGGTCACTACCTGGAGCGTCTCCTAAACAGGCCTGGGTCAGTTGAACGTTGCAGTGCTGGTTGGATTGTGTAGGAGCAGTGTGAACTGGCACTAGGGGGGTTGATTCAGGGACGCCAGAGTTCACCTCCTAGCCTCCTGGAGGTGTCGTGGGACTAAGTAGGAGAAACGGCGTTGAAGGGAGGTTTCCACCTGATGACCCCCAGAGACGTGTTAGGAATCACTGCTCACTGGTAGATATAGAGACAGATTAGGGATCCTCGGTCCTTCATTGAGTATGAGTCCTTTTTTTTAGTACAAGTGTCTGGTGTTTAAATGAACTGATGGTCTCAATTGCTAGATACATGTCTCCTCTAATACAGTGTGATGTCCTTTCTGTAAATTATAGTCCCATTTAGAGTGAAATAGATGATAAATCAGGGTGTGTACTAGGATGAGGCTACCTTGTGATCGATCATATGGGTATTGGTAGTGTCTTCGAGTTCTTGGTCAGATTCATCCCTCACTTGTCTGGTATCCAAAGACGAAGTCCTCAAGCCAGTAGGTGACGTTTGGGTCGCTACTTTTATCTTTTTATATCGTCTAAACCAGGGGTGGACAATCCTGGTCCTCGAGGGCCCAACACACCTGATTCAAATGATCAGGATAGATATCTGGCTTCTGCAGAGCTTGATGATGAGTTGATTATTGGAATCAGGTGTGTTGGAAGAGGAAACATCTAAAACATGCTGGATAGGGGCTCTCGAGGACCAGGATTGTCCACCCCTGGTCTATACCATTAATGACCACTCTGATGTACGCCTGCAGTGGGCTTAGTAGGCGGAGTCTGCCCATGATTTAAAGGTGTTTTAGTCGGCACGTTTTGGATGTCCTGGTCACTGTAAACACCTACCTCGACATTATAGCGTATATAAACACAACATGGTTAGTCTTGATGCAGTGTGAAGCTGATGAATGATTAGTGGAACAATAATAACAATCTCTCTGACAGATCCGTGCTGCGTTTAAGGCGATGGCTGCTCCCACCACTAAAGGTTTTCCCTTCTGTTTAAGAGATGTGCTCCTCCTTTGCTGCTTGTCATCACGTCTGACTGGCTCTAGAGAAAGCAGTGCCTCCACAATAGGCAAAAGTCTGACAGCAAGGGTGCCAGAAAAACAATACGAGGGAATATTGTGACGTTTTGGTGGATTTAAATACACTAAAGCTGTGCAATTTTACAGTCATGAATTGAAAAAAGACAAAATACCCTTTGTAAAAAAAATACACATTTTTGATGTGGACATTATGTAAAGTTTCGGCCCATTTTTATTCATCCAACGTGTAAATTGATACTTTTTTTGCTGTGATTTTACGAGATATTGCCTGTAACTTACCAAAACAGGGAAAATATGTAAAGTAACAGCTAATAAAATATTTACCATTTTAAAATCCTTAATATACATAATTTTTCCTTTAAATAATAGCAAATATCTGTAAAATAAAATTATTTTTGTTGATTTAAATACAGTAAAAATTGTGTAATTTTACAATCCAACACTGTAAAAGAAGGAAATACCATTTATAAAACATGCAGATTTTTGATGCTAATATTATTTATAGTTTTGGACCTTTTTTTTCCACCAATAACATGTTAATAATACTGTTTTTCTGTACTTTTATTAGCTGTATTTTAACAAAACAGGCAAAATCTGTAAGAAAAAACTAATTGTTACAAAAAATACAGTTAAATACTGCTAAAAAAAAATGTTTCCTTACAGTTTATTTACCAGATTAGTATGTAAAAGAATGATGGAGAGGACATGTTGTTGTTTCCATTCTATTTACACATATTCATGGGTTATTGATTTGACTACAGATAGCAGCACTGAACTACCCCACAGCTGTATTCATCACACAATGTTAGCGGAAGTAGCTGTATGGGATTCATAAATGCTAAGTTAGCAGATACTATTATGTTAGCATCACTGGCAGATGTCTAATTAGAATAAAGTGAAAACATATAATCAAATGTAAAGTGAATTAAGCTTTAACATGCCTCATCCAGGACATACAAATTCCATCTTTACATCTCCAGTGGCGCTAATGCTGCTTCCTCCAGTATACAGATGTTTTTCTAATACAAACAGCAGGATTCTGCCATAATGAACTGTTAAACATCTTATGTACTTATAACTGATATTATTTTATCTTAAACCAGCAGCCCACTTTGCCACCTTAACAGATATTTTTAGTGATTTTCAGCTCGTTTGGATTCAGCCTTAGTGTCTCAGGCTCATTTAAGTCAGGCTTTTCTTTGGGGCTGTACCACGTGGGCGCAAAAGCTCTGAGCAGCAGGTGTCCAGTTCAGTTCCTGGCATTGGCTGCATGTCATTCCCCTGCTCTCTTTCCTCATATCACCTGTTTTTTCCCCATGTCTTTATTAAATGAAGGCCTTAAATGTCTGAACTAAATAATTTTAACCCTGGTTTTCTGACCCTCCGTTATCAGCTCTTATTGTGAAAAGTCTTAAAAACCGCTTCTGAGCTGATGACATCAGACTAATGCATACTGAGTCTACAATAAATTCAGAAGGTATCCAGAGCTCTTTGAATGCCTTATTCTGTTACAGACTTAGTTTTAAATGGACCAAATTGCCAACCAGGTGTCTGAATGCTTCCTGAAGCATCTGTATAGAAATAGATCATTTTATTCACCTCCATGAAGAGAAGTGGTCACATCATTTATGCTCTATTCTGCAGTTTAAACTAGGCCGAAATCCATTTTGGTTTTATATATTTTATTTCTAATAAGGTCTTATTTTGAGAAGGGATGATTATAAAAATCAACAAGTGTGTTTTCTGGCTTACTTTGGCAGATCTTACTTGTTCTCTGTTTGTGTTGTAGTGAATGTAAACGCAGGAAGTTCTGTCCAGTGATGAGTCTTTAGTCCACAAGTATGACACAATAAAGAGCTAACTAGGCAGTAGCACTCACTGACAGTCTGTATTAATACCAACAAAAGGTTCATATAGACCTGGACAGTCATCAATCAGCTGTATGCACATCACTTTTGAGATTTTATTAAGATGTACCAATGATCCTACCCTAACTGTAAAGACAATATATGTGGAACAGTTGTTAAAAATAAAGACAAAAAGCAACGACGTTAACAGTTGATTTGTTTATTTCATTGTTTATTTGCTCACACACAGCTAAAAAAAAAAAGAGTCAGTTCATACAGAAAACATACATCCACACTGTAAATATCAATACCATTTATGTACAACTCTACAGTTTAAACTTAATCAGTCCTTTATGCTTGAACACTTGATCTGACAAACCAGTTATTTCTACATTTGCAGCCAGAATAATACATGTTGATATGGGATCATCTACAAAATTCAGGTTGAGTTTGACGCTGAAGTGGCTCATGTATAAAGCTTAAATGGAGAACTCTACTCGGTGAGTAGCAAGCGCTCATACACTACAGTATGCAGTCTATAGTTTCTATACTGTCCCAGCAGACGTACTGAACATCCGCAATCGATATAGAAGCCTGTGTTTGGGGAAATGCATCTGGAGATGTTGTCGTCATCTCTGCTACGAACCAGAGCATCCTCACCTGCTCTGATCAGTCCAGTTTGAATTTACCCTCATATTATATTTACATGGACACTAAGACTAGACGCTTGTTTTATATGTAGCAAAGTCAAGACGCGTTAGGACAATTTTACGTTCCCAAAATGTCAAATTGAGGCCAAAATGATCCCTGCTTTTTCGTTATTTCTCACATCTCGTCCTCATCCTTCCATGTGTTCTCATTTGTAGTATGTTTTATCTGCTTTGCTCTGTCAGCACGTCCGAACCATAATGAACGAGCCTCGTGCAGTTTGCTGCATCACAATACTGTATAATACCGAAGCCTGCCGATGTGGATCCACGCAGGCCGACAGGATATTAACGGCAAACACCACAACGACTTATCCTCACTCACTTCCCCCTTATCACGTGTTGCATACATATATGTGAAGTGGTCCATGCACTATTAAGGCCTCCTGCACATCTATTAGATACATGGTGCACTCGTATACTCATGTGTTTAGCCCATATTTTTAAATGTATTTGTAATTTTCATTCCCAAACATGAATAATCGGTGGGCTTTGCTGCGGCTGCTCACACCCTCGTTGTCTGAGCTGCATGTAATCAGCATGTAAGAAAAAGCTCATCTGAAAGCGCAAACCACCAGATCCTCCTCCAGCGAGGACGTTAACTAAACCTGACTGTGTGTCAGACAGTCCTGTGAATCCGGCCTTCTTCTTTTGATTTAGGCGGCTGATGTAAGCGAGACGCAACCGGCGGAAAGAGAAGCAGCGACGGTGGAGGATGGTGGTGGAGGCAGAGTGAATGAAGCAATATTTTCTGCTCCTTTTACAACACAAGACCTTACAGGAGTGTTTTTGTGGTGTTTTTTTCAGTGGAATCTTTACTTATTTCTCATTTGATGTCGTCTGTGTTTTGGGTTTTGTATTTAAAACTGACTTGACTATTTCAAGTTTGGAGTCCCTTCGTGGGGAAGAGTGAAATGACCATGTGTTGTTGCCCTCGTGATTGTTTTTGGATGTAGATGTTTTTCAGGAGCCCAGACTCTGGATTGCTAAATGATATTTGGCAGCCGGTTCCACTGCATTAACTCCTATCTGTAGCGCCCCCCCTGCTGTGTGGATGCCAGCATCCATCATTTGTTTACATGTTAAAGAGGTAGCCAAAATGATTTGGCCCCACATGAGCCCAAATCTGTAGAAATAACTCGGCCCAGGTGCCGTACGATTGACGCCCCAGATCGCAGGCAGTGAAACTAGCCCAGGTTTGCCCAATTTCAGGTCACCACACATGGTCCAGGGTTGGTTCGGATGCAGCTAAATTTGCTCAGCCCAAACTGGCCCAAATCCACACACACACACACCCAGAACTTAGCCAGATCTGGCAAACGTTACTTGGCCAGAGGCAGCGCAGCAAGAGCGAGCAGATGCCACAACACTGCGGAGTGAGCCGACATTCAGCTGGCAGCGAGCGAGCAAGTTTTTGAAATCAACTTTATAAGCAGCAAACATGTGAAATGAGAAGTTTGTAGGTGCAGCTGTTGTTTTGTAATTAATAAAGGTGTGATCTGTTGCTTAATTGGTGTTTATGGGCTAATTAATCAGGCCAGATGTAATTAATTACATCAGTTGAAAAGATTGGCAAGTTTAGTGTTGCTGATAAGTGTCTATTTTCACTGAAAAAATCAACAAAAACAACAAAACTCCACTTTAATTACAGCTGTGTGCTCCGTATGTGCCTCAGTACCTTTACAGGTGTAGAATTAATATTTTAGCAGATTATTAAAAGACATGTTCATTTATTTATTCAAGTTATTTAACAGGCAGCCAGGCTTGTTAACGTTGCTACTTGACTTTCTACTCTTATTTCCCTTCTATTTACTTTGATGTTCATTTTCTACTTCACGCTATGGTTGAACAGCAATGGACCCATAAAACCCAGGTTTTATCAAATAAGATGACATCTGCTAGGAGGAAACACAACAACCTGAGCAACCATGAAGGTTATCTGTCGGATTTTTTTTTACGAATTAGCTCCCCTTTCAATAGTGGGAAATATACCACAGATATTTAGACACAAAAAAATAGGTTTGAGTTAAACAAAATACCTTTGTTGTCATGGTTACAATAACAAACACATGGTAAAGTTAAAAAAAAAGTGCAATCGTTAAAAGATATGTTGACCCTGGTGTGAAAAAGGGAAACAAACAATGCTTTCCTGGACCCATCCATCCACCCTGACCTCCTCCCAACTGGCTATAACAACAACAGTGCCTGATTTCCTTTTTTAATCCCGTCATAATTAATTCCGCCACTAGAGGGCAGTGTCCAGATAAAATACAATTACAGGTCATAATCAGCTACTCAGGGTTGATTTTTATGAGAGGACAGTCTCACCAACTGTGACGGGCTGAGACGCTTTGCAGTGAAGCGAATGTTCCCTCAAAAATATCTCCTAATATAATCGTAAAATGTATTTATGTATTACAATTTCTAAAATGGCCAAGACACATGTTAAAAAAAATTAATTTACCGTCAAGACCTACTTATGTTATTTTAGCAGAGAGGATTTATGAAAGGGACTGTAAGTGCACCATCTAGTGGTCAGTAGCAGTACTGCCTTCTGCTCACCCCCAGTCTGCTGTGTGTATTCAGAGCAGCCAGGTTGGTTTAGAAATGCATTTTTCAGCCGTAAGAGGAGGACTTTCACTTCTTTTACATCACTGGAAACTCGAGTGTGGATCAGATCTGTCTTTGTGACGGCCGATGCTCGGTCTCTCTCTTGGCATTCACCGCGTGCCTTAATTGTATGGACATTTAAATCAAGGTCCGCTGTGAACACGAGGAGAGACAACCCACGTTCCTCTGATCCCTGTCCTCATCTGACTCATTATGTCACTCTGTGCTACTTTCCGCACTCCTGCCCCGTTTTCATACAGTCCTTGCTGTGAGATGTCAGCTCTGCTCCGGTGGGCCTCATTTGATCGTTTCCACTCTTCCCACTTCTCCCAGCACAGACCGGTTCGTCCTACTTTACCCCACTGGAGCTAAAATGCCCGTACTTAACTGAGTCAGTTTATTCCTCACCTTATCTGACACGATAGTTTTCTCAGCCAGAGCACTTCAGATATTAAAACTATCACCTCATGTTTGATTTACAAGAACACTGAGGGACTCCTTCTAAACAGATAAACACATTTCAATATACTGAACTTGTAAATCTCTCATGACACCAAGTATGAGATGTAAATTAACACTTGATTGTCACGGTTTGGACCAGATGTACATAGACTGTTGCAGATTGCACTGACAGAAGCATCTATGTTGACACTGAAGTCGATTACACTGGATGTAGTGATGATAATGAGGACGTTTACTTGTCATATATTATCTTTAAAAGGCAGAATAGTGGCTCATCTCAGCTGTGGCCCCTCTGCAGTGCTCTGTCTCCTCCTGCAGTCCACATAGGAAGGGTTTAAAGAGGCTGAAAAGGGTATAAATGTCTATTCTGAGGTGGACAAAAGTTGACAGTCACTGCCTATCTACCAGCTGCATGGGTTCTTTGAAGATCACGAACAACGCTGACTGAATATTCAACTACGCTGAATTAAAAGACCAGCAGCATTTTGCTTGTTTCAGCCCTGGCCCTATATGCGGACCATTTTTACATGGAGCCATGACTGTGTTTGGATTCGCTCAGTTGAATATAACATTTAGTTTCCAATCCTTCAAACAATCCATGTTTGCAATTTCGCAGGTTAGAATGTGTGAGAATGAACCTTCTCCTCCCAGATTGTCCCATCTTAAGGACTCCTAGATGTCTTGAGATAAACGGTTTAAACATTTTGCTCATTGGAGTTATGTTATTTTTTTCGTGCGACCTCCCTCCCGCAGATATATTTCTGGACGCTCCAGCCTCCCCAACACTTCCAGCTGCCCTGCACGCAACGATAATGCAACTTCAACTACATTAAAGGCCAGACATGACGCTCGCTGAAATTGATTGTCCGACTGGAGCAAGTGTAAAAATCTCTGCAAATTGATTTTCATCCCACAGATGAGTGGAAACCAATAATGGCTTACTGGAAGACTGGGGAGGAATGCATTCTTTAAAAAAAAAAAGAGAGAATCTAAAACAATGCAATGCAAGTGATGTGGAGATATGCAGCTTCTTGTTTTTTTTAATCCTGCAAGAAAAAAAAAACAAAACAGGTATGGTCCTTTAAGCAGCACTGCGGACCATTAGAGCATTATCCTCCATTATCCAGCAGCAGTAGCAGCCATAATGCACGTTCTTATACACCACTGCATTAGTGACACAGCTGCAGGGGAGGAAGCTGCTGCTGCAATTTTACTCCTCATCATCCCACATGAGAACACAGCTCCCCCCCCCCAAAAAAAGAAAGAAAGAAAAAAAAAAGAGGCATCATGACATGTAGTTTCTTCTTTGATTTGTGCAGCAGCAGCAGCAGCATGTGTGCTGCTCAAAGGCTCCTGGGCAGAGGAAGGGAGATGGACCCATCTGCAGCCTCATTAACTGCTGAAATGCTAATGACCCAGATAGCTCATGTAGGCTAAAAATGAGGAGGGGAGGGGGGGGATGGCTGCCTTTGTGGGGGTCGGGCGTGTGTGGTTAGAGCCTATATGAAACATTTCTCACAATTTTCCAATGCAGACACCCACACAAATGGCTCAGATTACAGCAAAACAGATGATTCCACATGTAAAATCACTATTATAATAAAGGTTTGGGTGTTTTTTTTAAGTCTTATTAGAGCATCACATTTAAGCTGCCATAACAGCACACAATGGAGAATTGGAGTAAAATAGCACTTTCTATGCAGCATTAGTAAAAGGATCTGGGTGTGGGAGCAGGATTTGGCTCACATATCAGAGAAGAGACAGAAATAAAGAGTTCCGCAGAGCACGACAGCACACTGCGGCTTTTGCAGGAGCAGATTTAGCGCAGATGAAAGGAGCTGATGGAAACACACAAACACACACACTCAACGCCTAAATATAGCGGATCTTTAAAAAAATATATATGTGTAAAACCGAACAACAATACCTTTCAGTTGCAGGGTGCAGGATAAATGACGCAGATATCTATTTTATTTACCGCATATTCTTAGATTGGATTGGGGAAAAGGCAGCCCAGACCTCCATAAAATACACCGATGCATGAGGTTCGGACTGTCCGGTGATGGAACGCTTTGACCCGGCCTGATTTACGGGCGCCGCTCGGTCCGCGGTCCTCTCCTCTGGAGCTCCTTGCAGGGATGCTGAGGATGCGGAGGAAGAGGAGGGATGCTGCGGGGGATGCGGAGGTCGGACCGTCCTTCTTGTTCAGACGAACTGGAAAAAAAAACCGATTCTGTTTTTTTTTTTCTTTCTCTCTTCCTCCAGTAAAGCTCTTAAAGCACAAATAGTCCAGAACCATAAGAGCCAGGCAATATCCTGAAGCCTCAAAAATCAGGTTTGGTGTGAGCTGGGTGCAGTCCCTGTAGCTGTGTGGCAGGATGGAGGGAGAGAAGTTGGGCGCAGTCAGATGGAGAGAGGAGAGGGGAGGGGGTGGTCCTCTGAAAGAGAGGGAGTCAGATGAAGCCAGGTTTTTACATCCTCAGCTTCCAGCTCCGTCCTCCCTCTGCTCTCCATCCCCCTGTCCTCCTGAAGGAGGGAGGGAGCGAAAAAAAAAAGAGAAAGCATCTGCCTCACAAAACACACCAAGTGACACCAGGCCCACTCCATCTGACTCTAAACTGTCATTAATTTAGGCTACTGTGTTTTAATCCAAATGGTTTTATTAAACATGCGATGAGCCTCCATGGCCAGAAGTATGTGGACGCCCAGATCTGCAGCCGTGTGCCTGCTGAACATGCAATCTCCAAACCAGGAGCATTATTCAGCCTCCTCTCTCGTGGCGTCAGGCTTTACATCTGCAGTGTTTGCGAAGTCCAGCACTGATGTCAGGAGACAAGGTCTGACTGTCAATTTGTGTTCAGCTTGTTCAGAAAGATGCTGCATGGCTGAGGTCAACGCTCTGTGCAGGGTTGTCAAGCTCTCCACTGAAACCACCAGATCAGGCTTTTGAACAGAGGACAGTGTTGACATGGCTCAAACCAAACAGTATAGCACCAGACCACATCTATTCGAATCATTTTAACATTGTTCATGTGTGTTTCATGGTAGTTTAGGCGTGTAAACTAGTGGTTCTCAACTGGTCCAGCCTCAGGACCCACTATATCTCTATTAATCAGGGTTGTGACCCAAATTGTTGAAGTTTGCTGTTCCTGTTAACAAATTAAGGTTTATTTGGGTGTCGTCTCAACACATTTTGATACAACTTGGGAAAAATTTTTGGCTAATTTTGGTATATTTGGACGTTTTTGCCAAGTTTTTGGGCATATTTTGGCCCATGTTGACAGATACTGAACACATTTTGGTTAATTTTTGGCACATTTTTAGCATAAATTTCTCCAACAAGCTGGCAGAACCGAATAATAAGGTTAATAATGGGCAACTACTGGTGTCACCACCACTAAATATCCTGCTATTGAAAGCAAACTGTGTCATAAGAAACACGTCCTTTAAAATAAAAGACTTTATAACACTACGTTTTTTAGGGGGGGGCATACTTCTGCGACCCTCTAAAAATGGCTTGGCGACCCACTGTTGGGTCCCGACCCACCAGTTGAGAACCACTGGTGTAAACCATTCAAATCTAATTCACTAAGGCCGAAATCATTTGACATGTTGGGAAATATGCTTGTATGTTGACGGTGATGCCTGTTCTGGAGCTTTATGTGACGATTACTGCTTCACAGCTGCAGACATCACGAACATGTGGTTGTTCTCATTAAGCCACAGTTACACTTATACTGCTCCTTAAGCACACCTTTGCATACGTCCATGTGCAGGACAGAATGTTATGTCTATTGCGCATGTATCAATCAGAGCCCTTCCAGTGGATTCCATGTGGATGAGAAAGTAGCATGATAACAGCTTTGCATTTGTGGTGTTTGCAGCTGCACATGCCAGTCTGAAAAGGGAGTAACATCAAGGTCATATAATCATTTTTTGTCTGCTTGGACGACTCCAAGCATACATTTCGAGCATGCTCTCTACAGCCGTCATGGCGTAGCTGACCAAATTGCGCTGCAACAAATGCTACTTATGAGGACATCCTCTGTCACTCACACCGTTCATGATTAAAAGATTTGCTGCTTGACTTCGGAGGAGCTTTGATTCAACTTGCTTTCCATCGACGGCGCCCAAGCACAAACGGCTGACCTAATTTCTCCAGAAATCCTGCGCTACAAGGCCCGCTGCGCTCGGCACACCTCAGGAAACAGCAAAGTCACGGCCTTTCAGAAACATCCCTCAATCCCTGTGTGCTTCTCTGTGTTCAATATGAGGAGCAATGCAACTGTCTGTGTAGCAAAGTAGTAGTATGAATAGAACTGTGTGCATCGGTCAGTACAAGGGATACAGTAACCATCAACTGGCCTCAACACTGGCCTCAGCATTAGGGCTTTTTAAATTGTAAATGATCTGCACTTACATAGCGCTTTTTTCTACCTTAGTGGCATCCAAAGCGCTTTACAATGTGTTTCTCATTCACCCATTCACACACCAATGGTGACAGAGCTGCCATGCAAAGCTAATCTACCATTGGGAGCAACTTGGGGTCCAGTGTCTTGCCCAAGGACACTTCGGCATATGGAGGGGCCGGGGATCGAACCGCCAACCTTGCGATCAGTGGACAACCCGCTCTACCACCTGAGCCACAGCCGCCCATTTAGTGTGTTTGCTTTTCCTAGAATGTGGAAAGTGTTTTTATATTCCAACTCTTGAACACGTCACAGCTAACAGTTGGATTTATAATCAGACGCCTTGCCCACTAGTAAAGCAAATCCCATTTATAATATGTAAAACATTTAAATAAGGTGATTTTGGAGCTCTTGGGAAACGCTGTTGTCTCTCCTTTGATGGAGGACAGTTACCCTCTCATTGATCTATAAGCTAACCTACCAAACTACAGTAATTTAAAAACTGAGGGTGCAAACTCCCGGAAAGGCCACAAGATTTATCTTTGTCTGCTTCATAGCAGTTACAAAGTCAAATTTATGCAACCAAATTGTGTCAGCCATTAAAATCAGATCCATAAAGGCCTGTCCCAGATAATCACATCACATTAACCAGAGAATTTCATATTCATGTTCTTCCTTTTTGTCTCTCCATCTCCGAGTATAAAAAACACATATAAACAAGTCAGCACTTGAGACTCCATTTTGTGGCTGAGGGCTGAGGGGAGCCGAGCAGTGGAGATGAAAACCACCAAAACCCAGTTTAATCATTTTAGGTTGGCTGATGTGGGTTAAACGAGACTAAGGGCTCTTTACGGAGAGGAAGGCAGTTAAACGGGCTCAGAATTAAAAAGATGTTGTCTAAAAGCATTGATTTCTGTCTCTGTGGTTGGCTTTTGTGATGTGATCATGAAACATCGCCGGCTGCATTACTCTCGCTGAGACAGAAAGAATGACGGTGACCTTTATCCATGTTTCTGGATTAACAGCGAGGACTACAACGCTCTTCTTCTGTGGTGGAATTTAGGACTGCGCCCACTAGATGAATTATTAATGACTCCCACCTTCACAGAGCAACAATCACGCACCGAAATGAGCATTTTTTTTCCCCAAAATAAGCAGCGTTCCTCCTGGGTTCCTCCATATGGCTCATCATCTGTCCCCCTCCATCCCTCCCCCCACTTAGTGCACTGGGAACCAGTTGACTGATGGGAGATGTTCGATGCTCATTTGACTGCGCCATTATAGCTACCGACCATGAAATAATCATCAGCTTCCATCTCATGAAGCCTCATTTTCTTCAAGCAACTGCTCGCAAGCTTTACCAGCTATCTGGACGGTAGAGTCTGAACGATACAGCTGGATGCTTTGAGATTAATACATTCTAATCTATTATGTTATCTGTTTAACAATAAATTTGCTTTTCATTTTTCATTAAAGCTGAAATGATGATAGCCTACATCAAATTTAATTAACTCAGTTTGTTCTGTGGTTTGCGTGTTATTCACATTTCATATATTCATATTGCATGATTTAATAATTTAACTCAATCAGCAGCATTGCTTACCTCGCCTTAATCACTCTGCTCTTATTTGCAGTATCTTCGCTGCATCCCACTCTCTAAACATTCACTGCTTAAATGTTCCCAAATATGAAATGAGAGTTATGCTATTTTTAATATTGCATGACCTTTTTCTTGTGCGACAATTTCCGAAGAAAAAAAAAAAAAGATTGCATATAAATTCCCTAATTAGGTCTACAGTTATGGCCTAGAATAACCCGATTCAGATAAAACTCATGGTGCAGACAGCGAATGTGTGTGTCCTAACGGCAAACATCACTAACAAAAGGAGAGGGGAAAAAACACAGGAGAAGGAATGAAAAGAGGAACCTGGAATATTTATGATATTGTGAGTTTTGATGCATTAAAAAATTCATCCAAATACAGGATGAGACATTTTTTCCAGGAGCATCAAGTACATTACATTTGATTATGAGCCTAAATAGGTTAAAATAATAAGATTAAAGGCATCTACATGAGTCAGAGCATAGTGGCTCAGCCTGATTACATTTTGTGTCTTTAAAACATTATCAACATGGCTCTTCACATGTAAAATAGAACAGATTAACATATGAATGGGTGGATATACATCTTTGGATGTAAGACTTGCTGGTAATGACATAATAGTTTGTGTCATCCACAAAGGTTTATGAGTTCCTTCAGTACACAATCCACTAACAGGTAAACATGGCTATTGCAGCTTTATTTGTGATTATGTATGAACTCTAAAATAAATAAATAAATAAAATGGAAGCCAAATAAATCCGTCTCCATTTAAAGGGCAATCCTACTGATAACCTGAAAAGGCTGTGCTTGATTGCGACACTGAACTCCATTCAAACCTCTAACAATTTTGTGTTGTTTACCTTATTGGTGAAAGTACACAACTTCAAAGTCAACATATCTACATTAAAAATAAACAAGAAGGTCGTCCAGTGAATTCGGCGCACATTTTATGCCAGTTGATTAGTTTAGAGTAAAAATAAAAGCGTAAGAATTCACTGATTTATCTAAATAATTGATGCTTTCTGTTGTGTGTGCAGAAATTCAGCGTTGCTCCTGACTGAAAAATGTCTTATGTCATGTTTTAAGAATATGTAATACATTTTTAGCAATGTCATCTAGTGTAGTGTTGTGTAACCTGCAGCACCGTCCCGTTACACAAGTCCTGTGTTTACGTTAGGTAAGCTCGCTGTTATGTAGCTTAGCTAACCGAGCTAGCGCCCAGTGAGTGTGTCGGTGCTGCTGCGGGTTCAATGGTCTCCTCCTCCAGGCTCCGTCTGGTTTGGCGTCATTTTGTCAATAGTAGGATGGGTGACATGGCCTCCAAAGCACAGATGCCAACCCCAGAGAAGGCGCTACCCGGCCGGACTGACAGCATCAAAGTCTCCGGTGAGTCTGAGCTCGGCTAGCTGTAGCAGGTTAGCTTCTGTAGCAGTGTGATGCAACTTTAAGACACGGTCGCGTTATGTCGCAAACCAAAATGAACAGTTTTCCAGCTTATTTAGTGTTATGGTTGTCTATACCTAATGTGTGACGCGCTTAAATACAATTATGATAGAAGTAGCTTCCGTTATGAAGACGTAAATAAGTTTCGCAACTGTAGCATTTAGCTTTTAGCTTCTGTTGTCTGTACAAAGGTGCCGGTACTTCCTGCGCATGCGCACGGCAGTAGTGGAATCAAGCGTGTTTAAGCACAACAATGAGGCATGTGTACTCTTCTATCCACTTATTACTTAAGTAGAAGTACCAAGAATACCCCATTACAAGTAAAAAATCTACATTCAAAATTCAACAAAAATACTGAAGTATTATTTGTAAATTATACAAAAGTGCACCCTTGGCTCTGCAGAAAAATGTCCACTGTGATTGGTGTATTATTATACAGGACATTATTAGTTTATTTATACTGATGCATCAATTCGTAAACAGCATTTCACTGTTGTAGCTTATTGAGCTGGAGCTATAGGTTTAACCACTATAGTTCAGTGGTTTCTCATCTAAGGGGTGGGCTATGACAATGACATGTTAAGACAGGTTTCCGCATGACATACCATGATCAATATTGGGATCTTTACCACACTCATTTTTGTGAACAATTGCAGGCATGCATTTGCCATTTCACCATGGACGTGCAGAGGCAGCACTGTGTCAAAATCTTCAAGGGGTTCCATCAACTGTCTGAGAATATATCTAATCTAATACGTAATATAAATCCTCATCTCTAGGATCATCACTGGGTCTACAGATGCGAAACAAAGACTAAACAGGTCGGGAGTGCCCTAAGAGGATCCTCATTGGAGTTGTGCATCGTAAATTAGTCCCTCAACACTGGTCAGACTGTCAATGCCGAGCTTTACTGTAACAGGGAGAATACTTTGGCGTAAATCACCTGAATTGTTGCGCGATGGCATCGGGTGATCTGATGACCATGGATTCTCAGGTTTTTAGGCCACACCAAACCAGTCATCGCTCCCGCCTGCCCTTCTCACCAGATTTGGCTTCTTGTGACTTGTTCCTCTTCCACAAAATGAAATTCAAGTTGAAGGATATTGTCGTTTTGACACAGTGGAGGAGATACGCTTACAGAACGGACTCTCAGAGAACGTTCCAAATGTGTCAGGAGCTGCAAAATGCATACTTTGAACTTTTTGATCGTACTTATATACTTGAGAATTTTCTCAGATTTAAACTGCATATTGTGGAGATTCATTGATTTATTATAATGGCAGTGATAGAACTCCTGCAGTATATTTATTCTAAGTTTGTAGGGATCAAAATCATCATAATAAATTCTCACAATACTTTACTGATATTTACATATTATAAAATGCTTTTATATGCAAAACTTTGGGCACCTCTGAGCCTTTCTTCTTGACTAGAGGAATGTATTTTATTCTTTCTACTTTAAAAAATCAGCAAAATGTGCAGTGTGACCAGTGATGTGTCCAAACATGTGCAGAAAAGTGCATGTAGAGTGTAAGAATGTTTGTACAAGATGAGATAAAATGGGATATTCTATAGCATAACTGTTCCGGATTGTGAAATAAAAGAAGTTTTACTTATGATTTGCCCTAACTCAATAATTTAGACTGCAAAGTTTTATATAACATCAACCAGCAACACTGAATTGTTGCCCAGCCATAATTTGCAGATCCTGAGGAGAGATTTTGACGTGAAATATCAAATATCAGCAGCTTAGGTTCATAAAATTCATACATCTGTTGATTCACTTACTGATATTTGAAGATTACTGTCACTGTAGCATGTAAATGGCTCAAACAAAAGTGTGTATATGTGTGTGGTTTGTGCGATAGAGAGCTTCCTGTGTGTGTAAACAGACTGACAGCAGCACTAAGTTGGCAGTCGGGGCAGTTGGCACCAACCTGCCCCCTCTTCACTACAAGTGAGGGCGCTGAGTCTTGGCACGTGATGAATAGATCTGCACTGGCACCGAACAAAAGACCCGAGACACACACATCCGCACACACACTCGCGCTCAGAAATACACGCAGCCCCTGCCCTTTATATTGCCCTTTAGTAATAAGTAGTAAGTGTAAAGGTTGTCTGGTGCATGGAGTGTTGAGAATATTGACTCAGTGGTGTTTGGGTTCAGTGTTAAAGAGACAGAGAGAAATGGTGAGAGGAGGGGAGTGCACAATCAGATGTTTGAGGGATTTCAAATGAGTCTTGTAAATTAAGTTTGGATCGATTTACCCGAAGTGTGTTTAATATTTTGGCTGGACTGGAGGGGGTTGGACTGGGGAAGGAGGATGTGGGAGTGGAGGGGTTAGGAGGGCGGGGGTCCACAGCGAAAGGACGATCGGGATGGAAGGGATGGATGGGAAGGTTCAGACGGAGTGGCAGACATGCTGGAGCATCGCCAAAGCTTCTCGGGAACACTGCCACAATCGAGGGAGACGAAGAAAGAGCGAGGGAGCAGAGTGGAAAGGAAAAAGCCATGCCTGCAGTGGAGAGACTTGGCAGGGCTTCTCCTTCTTTGTCTGTCTGGCTCAGGGCTGCAGCGCCAGAGGAAATCAAGAAACGGCCAGGCATGGTGGTGGTGGTGGTGGTGGAGGAGGATGGGGACAAGCTCTGCCGAAAAGACAAGAGAGGAGAAAGTATTTCCAGCGGACTGCAACTCGGCTTCTGTAAGGTCTGTGGAAATCCAAAAACAAAACGAGCCGCTTTCTCCTTTCAAACAAAATTCGGAGCCGACTAGGTTTCGGAGACAAAGTGTAACGTGACCGCAATATCTGATAGGTCGACACGTTATTTTAAAAGCAACAAAATTCTGTATATCGCGTTTGTATTTTTTGGAGAACCAAACAATGTCAAGGACGGACATTTGACTTCAGACTCCACTAGCAGCCAGAGGAAGGCCATCCCTGCGCCAAGCAAGAGGTTTGTGTCTGAGTGTTTGTTGGGCTTTGAGACGTCTTTGACCGAATCAGCAGGATTATTCAAACGGTTTATGTTTAATTGCGAAACGTTGGTGTACGAGCTGAAACGAGGATCGAATTTAAGCATGTGTTTTGCTAATCTGATCGAGCAGGAGGACACAAAGGAGGCCAAGCAGGGCCAGAAGCCTTAACAAAAGACCAAAGCAGATCCTCAGACTATTTGACCTCTTCAAGATCTGTACACGGCTGACTTGGTTAATACTGAAAATGAGACTTTGGATATTAGATTCAGAATTGTGCAAATGGGATGATAGATGAGATTGAAAATTCATTTTTGGAAACAGTAGTATAATCTTACCTCATAATCTGTTTTGTAGCTGCTCTGGAACCCTTGATTGTATATTGTAGATGGTCAATAGCATCATGAATAATGGGTTCAAAGGACCAGTCTATTTGATACCTATGAGCTATCTCAGTAACTTGCTATTTTACAATTCCTCCATCATGTAACTCTGTAAATACTCAGGATTTCGGACACACAAGTAGTGATGAAAGCTACACACCGACGTTTTTATGAGAAAAAAAGCTTTGCAATCTAACTGACAAAGACCTAGATCTGCAGATGCACTAAAAAGCCAATTCAGTTATCAAAATATTGTAGCTTGCAATTAACTTGTCATTCAGTTGCTCTTTTGTGCACCTTTAGATTCCCAAACTTCAACATCAGTGAGCTGCAAAGAAGTGACTGTTGCTGGGGTTTTCTTTGTGAAAGTCAGCAATGAAACATGAAGCAGATCTGAGGTCTTTCTGAATTAATGCAGCAAAGAATAGACGTATATTTATGTATATTAAATCATGGTCAGTACTTTTGAGGCTGTTTGGTGCTTCATCAAAAGTGGGATCAGGTCAGATCTCATAGTCTGGTATTCACTGCTTTGCCATTGTGCCCTCTGAAAGTGAAAGTCAAACATTTGTCGTGTTAACATGTCCATATGACGTCTTAAATGCTAGAAGACACACCATGAGTGAAATTAGTTCATGATGTCAACACCATGGCTGAATATTTCCACCTAGAAGCTGTAGCGTGCTGATGACAGCCTCAAAAACTCAGATTCAGACGTCTGTAGCACACCCGAGTAACCAATTAAGTCAACTTAAAGAAGTTTTAGCAGAGTCAGAGGTGAGCTGGTGTGCTCGAGCTGCTCCGTAATGTCACTCATAGGTTTCCAGAGCATCTTGGCGGTGCCTGACTCCACTTAACTCCTGGCTAATCCAGAAATGAACAGAGTTGGAGTAGGAGTGAAGCTTAGACGGCCTATAAAAACTTCTCTGGGCCATCGCCTGTGCTGTGACGGTGCCCTGCTGTTACTCATCGTGGCCTTGTCCTTAACTATGCATAAGTCTCTACGCCTTAATACAATTTACAATTCACCCCCTGTAAAAGTGTAATGAGTGGAACAATTAACTTTAGAGACCATTTTTTTTGTAGCAGCCTGTAAACATGTTTATTTCTGCTGTGAAGTTTAGCATTTTAACATGGGGTCTATGGGGAATGACTTGTTTTTGGAACCAGCCTCAAGTAGCCGCTCAAAGAACTGCACTTTTGGTGCTGTGGCTGTTTGGTGGAGAAAGTGGCAGCAACAGTGTGAAGTTACATCTAAGCCATTTTAAGGCAGGACGCCCAACACCACTTCCCTAAAATATTAGTATGAACAAACCTCTATCACTACTGGAGAATTCATGTCTGGGGTCAGAGGTCAACAGCTGAATGCTTGTTACTGATGCTGCCTGAGCTTTACTACTCTAATATTTTACTCCAACTTGTAAACCTCTCGTCCCTCCATCTCCAGACACAGACGGAAAAAGTAAAAACCAAAGCCTAATGAAGAAGTTAATGTCATCCACATCACAGCTTAATGCAGATGTGTTCAGACATCCAGCAGCTGGTGTGTGAACGTCTTTTAATTAGCAGGTGTACCTGTGGGTGTAGATCATTATTATTGCAGCTTGCTGTTGTTGAACATATAATTTTGACAGGGAAGATTTCCAGAGATTTCTTTGAGGCTAACAAAAATGTCTGGAGTGATATTATGCTAATGAGACGAGGATTTGAAGACATTATGTTTGTATATAAAAACGTTGTTTCTTGGCACCACACACTGAGCTGAGAGCAGCTGCTCAGCTGAAGCCAAAAGGCTTTGGCCAGTTGTTTTGTTCTCATCTATTGAACAGCCCACAGCAGCTGCATCTGCAGTACAACTAACAACTTCTGCACTAAGTTTGAACTGGAAAAGATAATTTAATGTGACTGTATGTGTGCTTTAAAAGTTAATATTTTCAGTTCATGTTTTGTTTTTGCCACTTTGGACCAAAGATACAGCAGCTGTGGACGATGATGAACAATTAGTAGTGTAATGATAAAACTGAAATGAATCCCCGACAATAGGACGTCTTCCACTGCTGGAAACGGGTCATTTTAGGGTGGCCCAAATCTTTGTGCAGGTCCGACTGGAAAAAAAACCCCTATCCCTGTAGAATCTCTTTCAGGGGAGGAAAAAAGAAGTACCCTGGAGTGTGTACTTTCAAGCTCCTCTGAAAGGCGGCGGTGCATTGGTTAAACTCTGAGAAGACAAGCGCCATATTTTCTGACCTCTCAGTGTCCTCATGAAGCAACGTAACATTCACCATGCAGGCTAACGGAACAAACCACCACTGTTCTATTTCCTACATGCTCATAGAACTACAATTGCATCTAGTGACTAGTATTAACTGTTGGTTTTGTGTACTCAGAGTTGAAGTGGCTTTGGTGATGGTGGGTGATTGTCCATCTAATCCTTGTTAGTATAGTTGACAGTGTCTCTGCCTGTCATGAGAAAGACCGGTGTTCAATTCCCAGATGGGGATTGTTGAGTTTCAGACAATTCTCACTTGGGGGTCAATAAGGTATTTCTGATTCTGATACAGGCCCATTCCTGTCTAGCCATACAGTAAAACATTTCCTTGGTACAGTTTCTGCACCAAGATTTTCAGCATTATTGTAAATTTAACACCTTTTGGTTTTGTCAGGTCTTTTGTGATCAGTTCACATGTTATTATGACATTTTCGTAAATAATCTTACTCTCTTTTTTTTTTGTCAAGTGATAGAATTGATGCTACTGTCATGTCTGTGTGCTAAATCTGTTAGCTTAGCTTAGTGCAAAGACCGGAGACAAGGGGGGGAACAGTTATCCTGGCTAGCCTTGGTAGTCAGTGTGGCAGGTTAAGAGACTTGTTAACCGATTTGAAATTTGCATCTACTAGTTTATTTACACGTCACGTCTCACTTGTTTGATACATAAAAATCCTGAAGTGAAAAAGGCAGCTTGTGGTTTTATGGGAAGTCAAGTGTCTGACTTGACTCCTGACTTCGAGTGTGAGGATGTCCAACAGCCAGTGGACGCTCCAGGAGGCCACCAAAATAGCTGCTTCTCTGTGCATTTCATGTTTGTGCGAAATAAATACACACAACAGATAGGAGAGAAGGGTCAAGGAATTAGAATAGTTTCAGCCCTTCTCTATTCTGCCAGGAACCTGTTATAATTGACAAGCTGCTAGCATCTTTATAGCTGTAAAAATATGCAGCGTTATCCGTAATAAACATATTATAATGTATTAAAATCCTGTAAAGTTGAGGAGTTCAGTTGCAACATTCAATATTGATCTTTTCTGCAATAAAAAGCTAATCATTCAAACTCTTTCATATGCGTCATGTCTAAAATAGATGGCACCAACGAGGTTGTAATCTTGTTTTTACTGAGAGATCAGTTTTGGCCTGATGCTCGTTCCCTCACTCTACCAAACACTTGAGTGACAAGATAAGAAGCGGAGCAGATTCAGTGCTTTCCTGATGTGGTGAATCCAGGTGAAGCCGCTGTTGTATACCTGTATCAGTGCGTCCATCGCGTCTCTTGTTCATGTTAAGTGACTGCAGCGTTATCAGATGGAGGCTGGCGCTCCTCTATCCATCCATCCACCTTTGTCACAGCCGTTACCACAACAACGCAGACGGATTCCAGTGAATGAACAAATGCGTGTTTGTGTGTGATTTTGGCTGCGGAGCTCTTTGTTTGTTTACACAGTGAGTGGTCTGATAACCTTGACAGTAAAATGACAGGTGTTGAGGGGTGAAGGTGAGAGGCAGACCTGATGATACAATTATGTGATTGTCTACATATAAATGGTTTGTCTGAGGAGTTTCAGTCAGGATTTAGAATCCATCATAGCACAGAGACAGCACTGGTAAAGGTCGCTGACTGCTTGCTCATAGGGAATCCAAAAGCAACCTTGGATTGTTGGGTTTTCTGTTTCCTGTTTTTCTGTTTCGTGTTCTTTCTTACAATGTTTAGCGCTATGTGACGACTTGTGTTGTAAATAAGCGACAGAGGCTGAGGTTAGCTGTCACTCAGATGTTCAGTATTACCCCAGCCAGTATTACACATCACGACAGAAGATATACAGAAAGGAAGGACAATAAAATCCAATCACCATCACTACTGTAACTACTAACTACTCTCAAACTAGTGAGTTACTAAACTGGTTTACACCAAACCAACGTAAGGCGTGTCTCAACTAGTATCTTCTTCTTCTTCTCAGCTTGTGAAAGTCTGTAGTTGGACTCTCCACCTTTGCCGATCTTGTGCTGTCCTGTGCCTGTGTCTCTCTGTTCTGTCAAGGTCGTCTCGCCATCTTGTTTTTTTTGTCCCATCGGTGTCCACTGGGGGGTCCTTGCAGTCCAACGGTTGTCGGTTATTCTCGCGAGGCGGCCTCCCCGCTTCCATTTGAGTTTACCGACTGTTTGTGGAATGTCTCTGACTTTGGTTTGATCTCGGATCCATTCTTCTGTTTTTCGATCACGCCTTGTGATGTTCAGCATGATCCGTTCGTGGGCCCGTTGCGTTGTTCTCAATTAGAGAGTTTGTTTCTTGGTCAGGTTCCACGTTTCAGCGCCGTAGGTGACCGTCAGCAGGATACACTGGTTGTGGACTGGATTGACTTTATTCTTGAAGATTGCACTAACCCTTCCAAAGGCTTGCCAACCCATTGTTGTTCTGCGTCTAATTTCTTGTTCTTTGGAAGTGGAACTCATCGAGATAAGCTTTGAAAAGGTAGATATATTGATTGACCACTAACTAGTTTGTATAAGTCAGTGTTCAAGCATCCAATGAGAAAGCAGTCAACAGTGTGAACATTATTGTCAATTTTTAACATCGTACTGCGTGTTGTGCATGTACGAGTGTAAAAGCTCGTTGTAAAATGTTGTATTGTGGTGCATGCGCTACTCAAATCAGACAGAGCTCTTCAGTGTTCAGCTAAAGAACTTACATTGCATTGCTTGTCTAGTCTTTGGCTCAGCTCAACAACAAACTGAACTGAAAATGCCACACCGAGGCTGTCGGCAGAGCAGACTGCTTAGTGTAATAATTTTGTGCGTCTGTGTACCTTGTTGTGTACTTCTGTAATGTGTGTTTTGTGATTAATTTGAATTGCTGCCACAACACTCAAGGCTCGATGTTTGACATTGGTTGCACTGAAGTGCCCAACATTCTCAAACAGGTAAACAACCACATAATTTAGGTGCGCCCACGCCCTTCAGTGCTGAATAAAATATTATAAGCATTATCCCTTTTGCCAGTTCCCATACGCATTAATAATTTCTTAACACATTACGTAAATACATATTTGTACATTTAAGACGTTCCTTCACATAGGCATGATATGCAACTTAAAGTTAGTTTTAAAAAAAATTATTATCATTGCAGGCTCCTTACTGCTTTTGTTTGCCGCTGCCTGGCACTGAAATATTGTTGGGAAGGGGGGCTGCTCTGCCGGATGTCCCTTAAACGTTTTCCATGTATCAGTAGACGCCAACCAGCTGTGCACAGAGGAGCCTCTACTCCCCACTCAGTTACTGCAGCACAGCAACTCACACGGGTGTGCAAACAAAAATGTCTTTAAAAACAGTGATATAAGATGTTTTAATGTCAGATTTATCTCAGTGAAACCAAGTTGTTTTGTGTACTACATCGGACTGCTAGAGACACCTGCTAAATGTCAGCGCAGCGGTGTGACCACAGATTTTATGTCACATGGGGAACAAAGTGCAACACTGCAATTTTCAATTCCCAGCTGTATGAACAAAGGCATGTGGTTCATGCTTTTATTTCATCCAGTAGATTATAGATCTAAACTGTCGCATTGGTCAAAGGTGACAGATTTAGCATTTCATTTCAACTGGCAAGTGTCTACAATATCACCTGCCAGTTTGTAGTCCTTCTCACAGCTGAATTGATAGCATGCATTCAATATGCACATCATTGTAAGCTCATGTGGATGTAGCCTGTCACGTATTATCCACTGATGGTGGATGCGCTGTCAGTTTACAGTTAGCACCTGTATTCAGGCCATACAGTTTACATACACCGATCAGGCATAAACACTATAACCACATGCCTAATATTGTGTTGGTCCCCTTTATGTGCTCAAAAATGCTCTGAACCATTGGGCATAGACAAGAGGACCTCTCAGGGTGTCCTATGGGGTCTGGAACCAGGACGTTGGCACTGGGTCCTTTGGGTGCTCTGGCTTGTGCAGTGGGGCCTCTGTCCATCAAACTTGTTCCACTGCATCCTGTTGATGCTTGATCAGAATGGGGTGTAGGAAGTTTGGAGGTCAGATCAACATGTTGGGTCATTGTCATGTTCCTCAACATGTTCCTGATTGGTTGATGTTGTTGCCATGTGGTGGGGTGCATTTTCCTGCAGGGGTAGGCCAGCGATATTTGGGATTTCCATTCGCATGAGGGAGTGTGTTTGTTGTGGGACAATGTTTATTTGGGTCTCTAAGTCTCATCAACATGGATGTTAAAATCCAAGGTTTTCCAGCAGAACCCCACATAGTACCAATATGATCAATGCTAATCACTTCACCTGTCAGTGGTCATGATGTCGTGGCTGATCGGTGTATGTATTGTAGTTTTGTGTAGTTTCTCTGTTTCTGCACATAGGGGAGAGTGGGGTAAGATGAGCCACTTTTTACTTATGTTGTGCTGGAGGTAAGGAAAAGTGACACAGAAATAAAATGAAAACATATACCTTTAATTCAGGGTGTCTCCTATCCAATGAAACTATCAGAACGCATCTCTGACAAAGCTGCCCAAAATAATGACTTCTCAAAAAAAAGTGCTCCTGTGGCTCAACTTGCCCCAGGTTAGGGGTAAGTTGAACCAAGTCAGTGGGTAAGTTGAGCCATCGAGGGGTAAACTGAACATCTGAGTTTTAAAATGTAAACCTGAGCATATTGTGCTAACAAATAGTTTTAACAGTTCTGAATTTGTGAGAACAAACCACCAGTTAGTTTCAAAACCATTTAACCATTTAATCAATACAGCTATTCAATATTCCAACTGTCAAGGTTGCAGGGGAACATGAACTGTTGCTCCCTCCATGTAGTTTCTCCAGTCTTTTGAGGTTGAGGCAGTTTCTTCAGCACATCACTCCATGGCAAAGATGCCTCATCCTTTTCTTTGAATGCAAAGGTGGGTTTCCTACTGCAACTGATCCCTTAGATTCTTCTGAGAAATCTGGCACTCACTTTGTTGCCTGCAATGCTGTCAACTGAGCCAATGTAATGGTGGCTACTGCTTTTGAACGCAAATTTTACGATGACAAAGTCACCAACTACCAGATCTGGTTCACTTCTGTCATCGCTAGAGCTCTCATTTTCAGAAGTGTCATCAAATGGGATGGCATCATCACTCTCTTCAGAGCTGCTTTCCATTGCTTGGTTTGTTTCCTCTTCAGAAAGAGAAAGGTGTTGCTTCAGGAATACGGCAGGAGAGATAATGGCGTGCCATAAAATTCTTGAACCAATCTTTACTAAAAAAAGTAATGGTAATGTATTGAGCTACACAAAATGAATGATTATGCCAACCTACTGAGTCATGTTATGTCTTGCACATCCTACCGACTAAACCTTTCTTTCTCCAGTTGCTGGGGGTAGGGATATTGTTTCTTTCTGCCAATTCCAATGCCAGTTGATGGCATTTCTTTGGAGTAAGGCTGAACTGAACTGCGAGCTTCTTGATATGGTCTGCTAGCTCCTCCTCCACCTCCTCTGAGAAGACTCTCTTTGCTTCTGCTGTTCCACCATACATTATTGTTTTTAATTCCTTTGTCTCCCTCTTTTTCATGTACCTCCTCAATGTTGACCTGTCAATATTTCTCTCTTTTGCCACTGATTTGATGGACTTTCCACCCTTGACATCATTGGCTGCTCTCTCGATCTCTTCAAGGGGTGTTGAGCCCCAGCTTGTTTTCCTCTTGTAGGTTCTTGGCATGGTACCTTTTCTACAATGGTTAACATGTGACAAACACACCAAACCAGTTGAATATACTCAACTGAAATACCATTTTATACGTCAAAGACTTAACTGAATTTCAGTGTCTTATGGTGGGGTAAGTTGAACCATTGACTCAATTTACCCCAGAGCCTTTGGCTCACTTTACCCCAAAGCCACCATTTTGGAAAAAACGGGCTAGCTTAGAAATTCAGGCTAATCTTCAGTGAAATGATTTATATGATTTTATATGTTGGCCAATAACCAACATGTATAATATATAATTTTAGACCTGGATAAATTTGCTTTGACATAGCAGTCATTTTACCTGATATGCAGAAAATTTACTTTGACAAGCAAAAAACAGTTTTTTGTGTAAAAAAATTCTTACCCCTTCTCCCATGTGTCTCTCTGCATCACAGCAGGATTGAAATGATGGGTGCTTCCTGAATTTATGGTCACATGACAAAACATGTCCACGGTTACCTAGATACAAGGGGTGGGTCAACTTACCCACTGTCTCATCTTACCCCACTCTCCCCTATACAGTGGATATTTATACCCAGCAAAAATAACACCTAACTTTAAATTCATCGCCAGTGATTAGGTCTGCTCCACTTGTCAGAGTTTTTTGGTAACTGGTAACCAAGCAGAAGTACTGTTGCTATGGTTACCTTACAATTCATAATGGTGACCAGTCAATCACATACATGTACTTTGTGTCGCTTTTCTGCCGTGAATAGGAAAAGATTTTGGGGCAAACACAGAATAATGTGACATCCAAACATGTGCCAATCCTCTTCTCAGTATTTACTTTATAAGAAGAGCGAATCAAGTGACAGCATGTAAAATGAAAAGTGTTGCTC